>JAOPJK010000033.1:12964582-12986647 GCA_027123565.1 Phycis chesteri
CTCCAGCAGTTATGTGTTGTCACAGCTGGATTTCATGGTAGACCAATGTGTGTGTGTGTGTGTGTGTGTGTGTGTGTGTGTGTGTGTGTGTGTGTATTGAAGAGGGTTGAGTAGGTAAGCCAAACCAAGAAATAATTTCTAATAATGGGACACACAAGAGAATCTCTCATGTTTGAATGGACTGCCCCTCCTCCTCCCCACGTGTGAAGCTGAAGTGAGGAGCCACTAAAGTGTAGTCCCTCCAGAAGCCCTTGAACTGGTTCACCAGAGGCTCTAACGGGTCCCTGGTTACCCACGCAAAATGGTGGGAAGATCCCAGCGTGGTGCCAGCAGGCGGGAAACCGGTTTCACTCCTCTAGCGAAAGAAAACCGGTTTACAATCACAGTCTACGTGGCCAGTCAACATGGCTGCCGCATAGACTTTTACAGTTGATAAAAGCTCAACCCTTCTCCTATGGGACTGGAAGACACTGAACGCTTCCCACCTCACAACGCAATGGGAGAACATGATTGCTTGTCCCACCATTTCGAGAAAGCACCCTACTTTGCTGTGTAGATGGAGTTGGAAGACGCCCGGGAGAGAGAGTGGGGGAGACATGTGATAACCTTCAACGAGGCATCTGTGAAGATCGCCTGGGATCCAACCTCTTGTGAGCATTGCTGTAGTTTAAGCATAAAGAGCAGACCCCAGAGGCACCACCAGGTGGGCAGCTGCCATCAGCCCCAAAATGTGCATTATGGATAGTGTCGTCACTCTTCTGCAAGCGTGAATCCGGGTAAGGGGACAGTATCTCACCACGAAGGTCAGAGTTTTGCTGTCATAGTGTCATGGCAAAGTCCAAAGTACACCAGCAGACTGCTGGGAAGCCGAGAGCTCTTTTCAGAGTGATGGTAAAATCCCAAGAGGTATAGGTGATTTATTACCACCATGCTTTTCTCTTTTCTCGTTGTTTCTTCTGATTGGCTCAGAATTTGTAAATTGTCCAGATAAATATAAGAATCTAATAAGTATAGAAATAGAACAATTTCCTTGATGCCTGAACGCTACTTCTGCACTCTTTGAGAAGGTGTGTGGGGCCAGAGAGTCAGCTAATGGCAGGCACTGGTATTCGTGCACCACGGCCATAAAAACTATCAATGGCAATAGGGACATGGATGTAAGCATCATTGAGATCCAAGAATGTGAACTAATTGCCAGCCCTTAAGACATTGGACTAATGCTCTGATAGTGAGTATTCAGAATGTCCTCATAGCAACTGACTCGTCAAAAATGCAGAGATCCAGAATGGGTCTCATTTCCCCTGAATACTTGGGAACCAGGAGGAAGCGGGCATGAGACCCTTGGTTACGCTCACAATGGGGTCCTGCAGCTTCATCTCCACCAGCCCCATAAAGGGCGGGGGATAATGCTTGACATGAAGGCGATTTCCCGACATCAGTGTGTTGCCCAACCATGTTGGTAAAACTCATGCCTTCTCCTTATAGCCAACAGATTGAAGGGAGGGGTTTAATAACAAGTGCATAACATGATGTTATATATGTTATGTATCTTTAAAATGCCTGATTGACTAATTCAATAGGCCTAAGTGATGGAGAAATGTCAGTGATAATGATCACAAACTTTAATTTGTGTGGAATTATGCTGTGGTTGCAAAACCTATTGTGAATTGGGTCATGATGGTTTGTCATTTTCAAAACTGGGTCCCCAGGAGCAAGGTTGGGAAATACTCTAGATCACATACAGGCAGCAGTCCCCCTGTCTGAGGACTGATGTCTTCCCTCAATGTGCTCTCATCTTCATGTGTACCCACCCACCCCACTGGTAGTAGCACTCCATCTTTCATCGCTGCGATGCTAAGCCCACTGTTTCTATGCCTCCATCACCTGCCTTGGCACATGCAGGCCCCCCAGTCATGTATTTTGCGTGTTCTAGAGGCTCAGTGTGTGTGGTGGTCCTGTGTGGCGTATTGGCTGACTGGGAGATTAGCCTGAGCTGTGCGGAGTGAGTGATGGGTACCAGGAGAGACATTTATTGGCGCTGACCTTTGGCCCACGCCTGGTGTTTGAGACTTCCAAAGCTTGCATATTGAGCTGCAGACAAGACTGCACGCACATTGTACATTCAGATCCACAGATCATCTTTGTAGCCTATCAGAATTTCCCTGTTGCCTATCAGCGCTCTCTCTGCCAATACCAGCTGGAGGAGGGAGGAGAAACTAAACAAAATATACATTTTCTCTCCAACTAACAATGCATGACAAAGAAGCAGATTTGAAGAACCACCGTCCTCTTTCAAATCTGCGTGCCAAAATTTTGGATTCAGTGTGCAATGTGATGATGACAGTAAGAAGAACGTAGACAAACAATGTACAATCTGCAATCATTGATTTGCCGTTGTCGGCTACTCGAGTCAAAAACTTGACTTCTAACATGTTTACATCGGCCATATCCCTACTGAGATTCTATTCATTTGCGAAAGCACAACAATATATTTGCAACAAACTCAGAAAAACAAAGAAATAATTCAAGCGGTGGCTGTATTCATAGCCAGATATATATAGCCCAATTCATGGTTACTGTCTCTTCATTTTGTCACCTGAATTAGTTTTTTACTGTGATACAATGTCCCCTCCCACTCACATTTCAGCAGCAAAGTAATTCCTGAACTCTTAAACATTAGAGAAAATGTTCTAGTGAGCTGACACACCCTATCTAGTTATCTCCACTGACACTGAGCTACTTTGTTTTTTTAACATTTAATATTGCCTTTACAGGTATGTACTCTGTTGATTTAACATACTGTACAGTAAACCTGCTTTTATGGCATACCAAGGTCATTTTATCATACTTGCCATGCTCACCATTTGTTGTATAGTCTGTTCTGCCCCAGCTGGTTGATACTTGAATGTGCCTCAGCAATGTTGTTCAGGGATCTGTTTGAATTGGACCTCGACCAATTTCTATTGTCAGACATACCATGTAGGACCCTGTTGTCATTGCTTGCAACTATATTTTACATTTGTTATTGCCTTTACAAGTATAAACAATGACTGTTTATTTAAAATAGAGATGGCAAAGCACCTATAGGTTGTCATAGCCAAGTAGCGTGTATAATTGTAATGTTTTTCTCAGACAGAAACCAGTCCTAATAATACTGCTATTTTTCTGAATGGAATGTTTTATTAGTCAATGGGCAAAATAAGGAGTTTCTTGCTGATGCTCTGATGAAAACCTGAGGCTTTGTTGTTAATGCTCGGCATGGAAGAAACAGCAGAAGCATGCATCCTGTGGGCTACTTCCTGTCTCTCGGGCTCTCACTTCCTGTTTGTGCAGGGTTTTTTTTTTATGTTTGTGGTGTGTCGGTGGGCTTGCTCTTTCTCTCTCTCTCCTTCGCTCTGTCTTGATCTCTCTTCCTCTCCCTTCTTTCTCTCTTGCTCTTTCCATCCCTCCCCTCTGTAGACATACCTGGTTGGGTCGTTTGGCTGTGCTAGCTTGCCTAAGCCCAGCCATTCCTTTGGATTGGGCTCTAGCCACACAATAGAACGGTTAGCTAGCTACATAGAAAAAAGGCCAGTGCTGTTGTTTTTTTGTGCTCCCTCCAGCCTGGTCTCAGGTTGCCAGTCTATTCTTGGCATGACCGGCCTGGCTGGCTCACTGGCTTTCCCTCTGTTATGCTGTCAGAGCAGTTGAAAGCCGCCCGGGCGGATAAAGTTTCAGGTCCATCTGGAAGCGAAATGTTTCTGCTGGGATATGGAGCACCATTCCGTAAGCTCCGCGCAGACATTCCACCCATGCAGGCACACCATCCGTAATTATTCCTGTCTTGTCAGACCATGTGTCTACCTGAATGACAGCAGGGAATGTGTGCCTTGCATGTATGCGTCGCTTGTGTAGAGTGTGTGTAGAGCTTTGAGTATGTGGGTTAGCATGCATCGCACACAGTTTCCATGGTCATCATAGAGTTAATCTCAACACAAGGGAGGTTAAATAATCAGTCTTAAAAATGAATGTCAAACCCATCTCTTTGTAATGTGTGAAGATAGGCGCTCATGCCCTGCCTGGCTGCCCTCCATGCACACCACTACTGTACATTTTGGCTAAAGAGACATGTATACAGAAATAATATGGGTATTATATACTATGATTAACAAAGCAGTATGAAAGAACACAAGCACACGTCCATTGCCATGTCTGATATGTCAATAACCTACTAGTGCAGAACTATCTTAATCCATATCAATATCCAGCATTTAGACTTGTCCACATTAGCTTGATGCATATCAATAACTAGCATTTAGACTAGTCCACATAAGCTGGTATCATACCAATAACCAGCATTTAGGTTGGTCTACAAAGCTAGCTTGTTTCGTATGAATAACTTTTTGACTGTTCCACAAGCAATAAGCATCATTTTGTGTGTCCCTGCTGTAGCCAAGACTGGTTAGCGCAGTAGCCGAGCATGTTGTTTTCATAGCAGTGCTCTGCGATTGGGGAGAAGCGGCCATATTTCCCTGCATCTGGTGCCCAGCCTTGTAAAGTTAGCCTGGAATAGCTAGCCTAGTAACTTCTGCAATCTGCAAAAAAAAAACACATTTGGACTGTTTCTGTGGTTCCTGCTGTCGGAGTCTTGCTGGAGGAATGTGTCTAAATGGCAAATGCCAGCGAGTAGCTCAACTATGAGGGAGGGAGGGGGAGAGAGAGAATTAGCTGTAAATGTTTACAGATGTATGTGGAAGTTCATCCCCACCATTCAGACTGTACACACTCATTGTGTGTACTCAAGTCTGTTGCCAACGGAAGCATGACTCATTATATACATTTCCTACCTCTTCCATTGATTTGTGTTGGGTTTTTTGTGACCTTGAGTGGCACTGCTTTGTTGCTAGTGCGGCTAACATAGTGCAGTACACGCAGACTCTTGTGTGCACTCTTAGTCTGCCAGGGTTTGAGCATCTCAACTGCAACTGTTTGCCTGTCTGTTTTCAGCTTGTATACTACTATTTTCATTGCATTTTCTCATATATTGGTTTATTTGTCGGGGACTGTACACATTAAAAGCATTGTTATAAATGTGCCGGAATTAGCTCCAACATTCTGTTGTGTGATAATATAGGGTTGTTGTGGGAGTTTTGCATGCTAGTAGGGCTAATAGAATATTATTTTGCTATCCTTTGTACACACAGGGTTACCAAGAGTTCCATGCTAGGTGCATGGTTTGGTATGCTGCCCCCACTGAAAGTACGGTCTGGGCGTGTTTAAGGACGACGGGCGGCTGTTAGGTCACACAACATTTACAGCAGGCGGGCGACCTTGGCCAAGACCCGATCAGTTGAAACACCCACCAATTATTGTTATAATAACTGCTCCACTGCCACACTTTTGCTGTCTTTCTCTCTGTCCTCCTCTCCTCACTTTTAACCACACCCCACTTCTCTACCACCTTTCTTTTTTGGTTTCATTTTATGTGTTTTATGTGTTAATCTATCCCTTCCACGGGTTTCTGACTTCTCTATCTCTCCCCGTAACCTGTACGTCCAGTGAGGTCTTGTCGTGGCTCATAATGCTCATAATGGGTAGTCACATGATTACATCGTCTCTGTCCTGCTATGGACAAATAAAACGGCAGTGTTTGCATTTCTGGACCAGACAGCAGTGTGTGTGTGTCCAATGTTTGAGACATAGAATGGTCTGAAAGGATGCTGCATGGACAGGTGTCTGATGAGCTGTAATGGTATTGATGAAGTTGTATTGATCTAGTTTGGGAGTTGGGAAGTTGTCAGTGCGATACAGTGGTCTGGTTTATCACACACACAATGGATTAACATGTTTAGCTGATGTCTCTGGATGCATTATAACCTGATCTGACATTATAAGGTATTGCTTAGTCTGACTACTTAAATAAGTAATTTGTTTTGTGAAAAGAATGTTAAGAATCTATGTAATCAATTGTACGTGAAAATTGCTAAATGTCAGCTGTGTGTTTGCAATGTGTACATTTTGTTCTACCTTCTCGACTCATCTCTCTCCTTGTCTTACTCCATCAATCCATGTCTATATTCTGTATACTCCTCTCCTGCCCCATCTCATTGACTCTTCCTCCTGTTGTCCCCTCACAGAGAAGCAGGGTCCAGAGAGGAAGCGCATTAAGAAGGAGCCCAGCAGCACACGGAAGGCGGGCCTGCCATTTGGGATGGGCATGCCGGGCATCCGGGCCGGGTACCCCCTCTCCGAGCGCCAGCAGGTGGCTCTGCTCATGCAAATGACGGCCGAAGAGTCCGTCAACAGTCCAGGTGCCTGCTTAACATGGATCCAACGTCCCCTCGCCACTCACAGGGATGTGTGTGTGTGTGTCTCTGGGAGGGGGTGTATTTGTATGTAGGCGTTGTGGATGTGAGTGGATTGCTCTGTGTGTATGTGTGTGGATCACTGTGTGTATATGTTACACATACTTAGAGTGTCTGTCTATATGTTTACATCTGTATTTGTCTATCTTTGACGAATGTGCCTTTCTTTCACCTAATCTGTTTTCCTATCCTCCCACTTGTTAGTAACTTATATACTCATACAATAGGTATCCACAGTTACAATGTGAATACCTATTGTTATCGTCTGGTTTAGATATTATTTCACATAGTGAATATCTATTGTTTCCGTACGAATTATATACTGTTATAATTATGAATATAATTATTATTCTGGAATGGTACTGCCCATATCTCAGCGGTTGCCTGGTAAAAAGTTTTCAAGTTTTCATTTGGCCATTATATATGCATATTCCCGATTTGCAGGTCTCCAAAAAATCGGGGGCAATTTAGCCCATAAGTGGCGCTATAAATTGTCAGAGTTAAACAATCAGCCCGGCCTACCCTCATTGATAAAAATGATTTTACATGCTGAACGTTTTTGCCTCTTGGACCCATAATGTCCGCCTGGATAGATTTCTCTGTACGGTGAATATTTCCAAAATATTTTTCTTCTACATAACCACTGGCCCAAATGACACAGGGTTTGGGGTCCATGGGTCCATGATTTATGGACATGTCTAATCTTAAATTTAAAAGGGATTTTTGATTATAAAAAATTGCTCCATTGAGTTATGGCAAATAAAATATATGCTAATTAGCTAACATTATTCTATCAACCGCAAGTCTCTTCAGAAGGTAGCAAGAACTTCAAACTTGTATATCTCATTCCATGACGTCACAGTGTCAATTAAAGTATTTCATCTTAGCATAATGTACCACTTCGCCTATAGAGGGTGCAAAATCACACATATATGGTAGCTACTATTAAACCATTGTCTGTGTGGGTGTATGTGTCTATGTTTGTGTTTGTGTGTGTGTGTGCGTGGATCTGTGTCTGTGTGCCTGTCTTTGTGAGTGTATCTGTGTGCGTGTTTCTTTTGGGGAGAAAGAAAGGATGTGCCCGCGTGAAAAGGGCAGTTGGGGTGGGGGCTGTGAATACCTTTTGTAACTGCTCGCAGTCCTAGTTCGTAACTGTTCTCTCACGCTCTCTCTCGTACTGATTGTCTTCTGACTACAACCCCCTCCCCTCCCTAAACCACAAATGACACTGACTAGCTAGCTAGCTAGCGTGCCACCACTTGGCTACAAAGGCTGCATTATGCTGGGATGTGTTTTATTCTCAAAAAACGTGAGTGACCATATGCTAACTCTCTTGCTCTCTCTCTCCCCTTCCCAGAAGACTTGGGTAGTTCAGGTTAAGCGTGTGTGTTTTAGCACTTGGGAACTATAGGTCAACAGACTGATACAAACATGCCGAGAGCTTGGTTTTAATCTTGTAAATGTGATCAAACCAGCTCAGCCAGTCTCCCTGTGTAAACACACCACCTGCTTAAGGGTATGCAAGACCACCCTCTACTGGCAATTAGAGGGATCAGACACTCGCACTAGTTTGAATTGCAGTGGTTTTAGCAACAGCCACACCAACGTACTCAACTTTTTTTTACGTCCTGTTTGCAGACACGACACCAAAGCACCAGTCGCAGTCGAGCCTGGGCCAGAAGGGAACGCCCAACTCGGCATCCAAAACCAAAGACAAGGTGAACAAGCGCAATGAGCGGGGCGAGACGCGACTCCACCGAGCGGCGATCCGCGGCGAGGCACGGCGTATCAAGGAGCTCATCAGCGAGGGGGCCGACGTGAATGTAAAAGACTTTGCAGGTGAGGAGTCACAGTGATTCATAGGTAGACTATCCGCTGAGACGTCACCCTTACTGATACACGGGTCGGCATTCCAATGAGATCCAGGTAAGCGTAATGCTTAGTGATATCCAGATAGATTGGATCTGATTGGAATTGATATCCAGGTGTGAGGTGTGAAGCACAAGTTGACATCACTTTAACACGTCAAGTGTTCATTTTCATTATGCAACTCATGTGCATTATGAGTTGCATAATGAGTCAAAAGAGTTCCAAGTCACTCTTTTGACATTGGTCGGATGTAACGAATTGTAATAGGGGATATCGGCAGGGATGTTTTAAAGATTTGATAAGGGTTTGTGGGAGCACTGAGAAAAAACACTAATACATGAACAACAACAACATCAATTTAGCAGCTACAAACTGAAAATCACCAACATCTTATGTTGAAAAGAGAATGAGCTGACTCTTGGTCAGATGTAATACAACCTGTGTGATGGTTGCTGTTTCCAGGCTGGACTGCGTTGCATGAGGCCTGTAACCGTGGTTACTACGACGTAGCCAAGCAGCTGCTGGCTGCGGGAGCAGAGGTCAACACCAAGGGTCTGGACGACGACACCCCGCTACATGATGCGTCCAATAACGGACACTTCAAGGTGAGGAGGAAAACCTACTTGCTTACTTGCTTACTGATGATCATGTAGTTTCAGTGAAAATCAACATGACAAACTGTGTCACCTTTGTTCCCCTGAGACATTTAACTATGCTTATAGCCTTGCCTATAATATCTACATTATGTCACATACAACCATGTTAGGTATTGTATGTATTGGTATATGGCCAGCTATTTATGGAGCTTTGTCCTTCTTTACTGACTGTGTTGTGTTCCAGGTGGTGAAGCTCCTCCTGCGGTATGGTGGAGACCCACGGCAGAGTAACCGGCGAGGTGAAACGGCACTCAAGGTGGCCAACTCTCCCACCATGCTCAACCTGTTACTGGGGAAGGGAACGTACACCTCCAGTGAAGAGAGTTCATCAGGTTTGTCTGCTGTCTCTCTCTCTTCTTCAAGTATCCATGGTGTAATTATTATCCACAGGTAGAATACTGGCATGACCACATGTGTAAAGATCTTACATCACAGGAAATTGTATGATTATTGATCCCCCTACGGGGGATCAATAAAGGACTCTCTCTACTCTAGATGTAGACGTTTTCAATTAAACCGTGTTGTTGATTTACATAGTTTACATCTGGCTTTGCCAAAGCAAGACATGGTGGGGCTTTTACTCTGTGAACCTAGAATGTCACTTTCTGGAATGTATTTGGCACATGCTAATATTGTCTTCTATTCTCTCATGCTCATATTGTCTTCTATTCTCTCTATCTCCAGAATCTTCAGAGGAGGAGGACGCCCCATCGTTTGCGCCGTCCAGCTCGGTTGACGGTAACAACACAGACTCAGAGTTTGAGAAGGGCATGAAGCTCAAGGGGAAGCTTGCCGAGTCAGCCAAGGCCAATGCCATCACGCCCGTCAAAGATGAGTATGAGTTTGACGAGGATGACGAGGAGGAGCGTGTGCCACCTGTGGACGACAAACACCTCCTCAAGAAGGACTTCCGCAAAGAGCCCACCCCTAAGCCCAACAGCTTCATCCCTGTACCCAAGACCGAGGTGGTCAAAACGTATTCCAAAAGCAACTCGCAAATCACACCAAAGAAAGCTGTTCGGAGAATTATTTCTGACAGTAACACTTCCGACGAGGATGACCGGACGTTGGGCTTCACGGCAGCGCCAACGCCTCGGCAGCCGGCCTCGGCGACAAACGTCAAGGCAAGGGACTCTGTGGCGCTGAGCTCCAAGCAGCAGAAGGACAAGAACAAAGTCAAAAAGAAGCGCAAGAAGGAGACCAAAAACAACGTCAGCAAAGAGGTCCGCTTTGGAAAGGTCAGTGACAAGTTCACGTCGGACTCAGAATGCGGGGACATGGAGAGCGAGGATGACAAGGGCTCAAACAGTATAAAGGACTCTGCTAGCATGAGCCTGAAAGAGTCTTCTGCCTTCAATGCCTCCTCATCATCCCATGGGAACGCAAACTCCCAGAAGCAGGCACCCTCATTAGCAGAGCAGCACCCGAAGCAGTGGAGGACGGATGGCTGGAAGATGGTCTCGTCCCCGCCATGGTCGGACGTCAGCTCCCTCTCTGACTCTGTGAGAACCAGACACACCAGTGAATCGGACTACTCCTCTGCAGACTCCAGCGTGGAGTCTCTGAAGCAGGTGAAGAAGAAGACGCAAGAGAACAAGAAGAAAAACAACAACATCCACAGCGGCACAATAGATAAGAAGAACTCAGATGTGTACAAGAACTCCAACACCGACAGTGCGGTGTCTAAAACGGACGTGGATGGCAAAGTTGTGAAGAAGCATAAGGTAAAGCACAAGCACAAAAACAAGGAGAAAGAAAAGGCCCCCAGCCTGGTTCTCAACCAAGACATGAACGAGAAGTTTGTGAAGAGCTACTCTTTCGACTTTGACGACTCCAGGCAAAAGTCGCTAATAGTGGAGACGGACTCCCCGGTGGAAAGCAAGGTCAAATTGTCAAAACATGAAAAAGACCATTCTAAAAAGGAGGAGAGGCTTTCGAAGAGCAAGTCTGAGGACAAGGACTGGCCGTCTGGGAAAGAGCTGCAGAGACCTGTTAAGGAGGAGAAAAACAAGAAAACTAAAGAATCGAACAAAGAGAAAGTCAGCAAAGACGAGAGGGAAAAGCTGACCAAGACGGAGAAGGAGAGAAGCCTAAAGGAGAAGGAGAAGCCCAAGGAGGACAAGCAGAAAACCCACAAAGAGGAGAAAAAGAAAAAATCCAAGTCATCTTCAAAAATAGACAAGAAGAATGAGCAAAAAGAGGAGAAACCCCTGAAGGCTGAGAAGGAGAAGAACACCAAGGAAGAGAAGGAGAAATCTAAAAAGGAGAAAACTCTGAAGGAGGAGCCGGAGTATGACAGCTACGACGTCAACAACCGCTTCCTGAACCTTGACGACACCAAGTTAAGTGCCTCAGATGATCATCACGACAGATGGGGCTCGGACCTCTCCATCGGCTCCTCAATGTATGGAGAAGACAGCTGGGATGCTCCTGTCAAGGAGTACAAGGAGTACAAAGCCAACAACGCCGTGAAGCTCATCGTGGAGACAGTCAAGGAGGAGACCAGGCGGAAAGACAAAGTAAAAGAGAAAAAATCTGACCACAGCGAAAAGAGAACAGAGAAAGAGCCCACCTCCAAGAAGAAGGACAAAGAGTCTGTGGAGAAGACCAGCGAGAAGAAGAAAGACTGGGCTGACAAACAGAAGCTGAGCTCTGGCCACACAGTGGAGAAAGAGAAGAAGCGCAAGGAGTCTGCAGATAATAAAGACAAGAAAGAGAAGGACACTGTCGACAACCGCGACCGCAAGGACTCGTATGAGTTCACAAAGGAACGAAAGGAGGTCAAGATAAAGCAGGATTCAGTCCGAGAGGAATACAGCAATGATGCGTTCTTCAAGGACCTAGACATCGGGAAATCATCTGATGTCCGAGAGAGAAACCACTCCGGGAAAGAGAAAGAAAAGAAGGGAAGCGAGGGAGTGGAAAAAAGGGAAAAGACAAAAGGTGACAAGCACAAGGAGAAACCTAAAGACAGGGGAGTGGACCTGGACAAGGAGAAGATTGAGAAGAACTCCACCGAGAAGCCTGTGAAAGAGAAAGATGCAGAGCGGGGGGCCAAAGATAAGAAGGAAGGAGCCAAAGACAAACATAAAGACTCTCATGGAAAAGACAAAGACCGTAAGATATCCTCGGACCAGACGAAAGAGAAAAAGGAGAAGGTCTCTCAGGACAAGCATGCAGACAAAGAGAAAGAATTCTTGGAGGTCAAGAAAGAGGAGAGGAAGCCTGAGAAGATTCGTGAAAAAACCTGGTACAAGATCGCCGACATTTTCACGGATGAAAGCGATGACGAGGAGGACAGTTACAACGGGAGTGTGGCCAAACTGAGCGATTCGCTCGGCCTGTCTGACTCCCACCGCAAGGATTCCACGCCTGACCAGGATGAGCTGGACCACTTCATGTCTGAAAAGGCCAGAAAATTCTCTGCTGACGGCAAACAAACTTCAGAGAAGCCGAAAGACAAGGAACACAAAGACAAGAAGAAGGACAAGACGATGTTTGAGAAAGAGAGGAAAGGCTCTCTAGAGAAACATAGCAAGGACAAGAAGGACTCTGTGGACGTGAAGCACAAGGAGAGGAAGGACCGGATGTCGGTGGAGTCCAACCTAGACAAGAAAATTAAGCAGAAGCTGGTGGACAAGAGGGACGGCAGCGAAGAAAAAACCAAGAGCAAACACAAGGACAAACAGGAAAGGAAACCTTCCAAAAGCAGTGGTGATAACGAGAAGTCACTCCTGGAGAAACTGGAGGAGGAAGCCATGAACGACTACAAAGATGACTCCAATGACAAGAACAGCGACATGTCCTCGGACAGCTTCACGGACCGTGGTCATGAGCCCGTTCTCAGCAGCTACTACGACTCCTCCATCAGCCTGCCAGATGTGTCCGAAGAGAGAAGGGACTCCCTCTCCATATCGACCCCTCAGGATAAGTTCAGGGAGAAGGAGAGGCATCGTCACTCGTCCTCCTCATCCTCCAAGAAAAGCCATGACAAGGAGAAGGTGAAGAAGGAAAAGGGAGAGAGACGGGACAAGACGGAGGAGATCAGGGAGTCCTACGGTCGCAGGGAGAGCCTGCCCTTTGAGAAGGAGCCCATGCCCCTGGAGGCGGATCCCTACACGTTCCCATACGGCTCTAAGGCTGATGGCCAGGACGAATTCGACAAAACTCTTGAGTTTGAAAAAGAGATGTCCAAAAAGGACAAGGACAAGACGAGCAGTGTTCTCAGTGACAAGATGAAGGACAAGAAGAAAAAGGACAAACACAAGGACAAGATCAAAGAGGAGAAGCATAAGTACACTGAGGGCTTTGGCTCTGTAAAACACTCTAAAGAGGATGTCAAGTCCAGTTCCAAAGAGAGTCCACAGGTCACCTTCCTGAAGGATCGCTCAAAGGAGGATAGTCCCAAATACGACATAAAGAAAGAGAGGAATCGGGATGCATTGGACAAAGAGAGCAGCAGGGTGGACCACCCAAAGTCCAAGATCAAGGATGAAACCGAGAAGCTGAGTCAGACAAAAGAGGTGGTGCGGAAGGATCACCGCCCACGAGAGAAGCTCCTGGTCGACGGAGATCTCCGCCTCACCAGCTTTGGCCAGATGTTGAGTCTCAAGGACCAGGAGATCGAGGAGCGCCACAAGAAACACAAGGAGAGAATGAAGCAGATGGAGAAGCTCAGGCACCGATCAGGTGACCCCAAACTCAAGGAAAAGACCAAGTCCACAGAGGAAGTGAGGAAGAATCGCAATGAGCTGACGTCCAAGAAGCTCAACAGCTTGGAGTCTGCTCTCAAGGAGAAGAAGCTGAAGGACGTTGGACTTCCTGCTCAGATTATGTCGCCTGACCATAAGCCTGCGCCTATGGACCGCCAGAACTCCAATGACTGGATGGCAGGCCACCAGATGAAAGAGAACCTTCCTGCGTCACCCAGGCCTGACCAGAATCGGCCAACAGGAGTCCCCACGCCGACCTCTGTCATCTCTTGTCCCAGTTACGAGGAGGTGATGCAGACGCCACGGACACCGTCCTGCAGTGCTGAAGATTACCCAGACCTGTTTGACACGCTGGACTGCCAGAACTCCTCCGCGATGACCATGTCCATGAATGCCTGTTCTCCATCCTTCTTTGAAAGGTATTTTTATTTTTATTTTTTTATCACAGTATTTAAAAATCAGTTACGATGTTTATTGAATTGATGTGTTCACTGAAGTAACTGAGGCCTTTTTAAAACTATTTTTTATGTATTTGTTCCGATTTGGGCCACTTTGGCTTGCAGTGTCAATGTGGCCTTAGAATTGATCATTTGAATAATCAGTGTTGTTACTTGACTTTACTTGCCCTGTCTGACGGTGTTCTCTTTGTATTTCAGCAGGTACTCCAACTCCCATAGTTTCCAGGAGGGCACCTGCTTGACCCCTGCCAAGAACCTGCAGCTGCCCCTGGTCAGCCGCTCTGCCTCTTCAGAGGTCCGGCGCCCCCTAGAGGAGGAGTTCAAGGTTGAGGCCGACAAGTTCCTCCGACAGCACAGCGGCCCCACAGGCTCTGAGTTTGACCTGTCCTCCTCCTCCCAGCTCCGAGAGGACAAAGCAGCGCTAGACCGCCTGGAGTGCTTGTCACCTCCCTACTTCTCCCCCATCCGGATGCTATCTCCTCAGGTTGACTCATCACACCTGGAGAGCCACCAGACTGGCGCCACCTCGGTGCTCTCTGGTCCTGAGGTCGGAGAGAACACCCCAGACGGCATGTACAACAGCTTCCTACTGAAGCCCTCCACGCCGGTGCATCGGCCCGACCCTCAGGAGCCCTGTTTGGACATTGCCGCCCCGCCGACCCCGGCGCCCGCTGCACTGCCACCGCTGGACATTGATGACATCTCAGAGCCTCACCAAAGTGAGCCCGACTTGGTGCCCTCTGACCCCGTTAGTGGTACAGACTACCTGCCTTTGGTCATAGAGGAGCCTGATGAGGTGGATGATGAAGAGGAGGAGGAGGAGGAAGATGAAGAGGAGGAGTATGAGGCGGAGGAAGAGGAGGAGGAAGATGAAGAGGAGGAAGAGGTGGAAGATGACCTAGACAACAGAGAAGAAGAGGACCACTGCATGGCAGAAGAGCCGGATCAACCCACAGAGGTCTGTGCGTTGCCCCCCCACATCGAGGACCCCATGAGGAAGAGCTGGACCGCCGAGTCTCCAGATCCCCAGGTCCCAGAGGTCCACCACCCGCTAGACCACGCCCTTGCCTCGGCCGTGCTGGGCGAGTCCTCCTGTGACCACACCATGAGCTGGAACTCCGAGATGCTCCTTAAGTCCCCAAACCGGACGTACCGGGAGATTGAGGCGGCTGTCTCCAAGATCACCAGCCCCTACTCCAACTCCGACCATGAGATGCAGCACATCTCCGGCCACCCCTCCGTCACACCGCCTTACGCTGCCTACAGGACCTACGTTCCTGACAATGACTTTGACGAACAGAAGGAAGCAGTGGCAGACATCCCCTCTCCTGAGAGGCCAGACACCACCCTGGACACGGAACCAAACTATTTGAACACTTCCTCCTCCTCAACGCTGGAGGCTTTCTTCTCAGAGTGCAACAAGCCATCCATGGAGGACACTCACCAGATGGAGATTGAGCCATCCTGTGTCGAGTCGGACAGCCCACCACCCTCCCATGGATTCATCCCCCCCACCCCCGCCCCCGCCCCCATCGTCACAACCACCACCAACACCCCGTCAGAGAGTCACATGGCTCCAGCTGAAAGCCCTGAGCCGGTGGTACCCTGGGTGGATCCCTTCCCGGCCGCCGTGGACGAGCTGGATGACCTGGGTCCATTCTCGCTGCCGGACCTGCCCCTCCCTGACAAGACGGAGGAGACTGAGTTACCTGAGCATAAGACCACGGAGCAAAGCCCACACATCCGACACACCATGTCCCACAGAGAGGAGCCAGCCTTGATTGAGGTGGACCTCCCAGTGCCTCCATGCCCCTCCACAGAAGCAGCTCTTGGGCTGAGGGAGGGTGTTGTGCAAGACCTGGTCGTCCCATCCCCGCATGCGAACTTCCAGCAGGACTTGGAGCCTGAGCTCCAGAGCGTCCCACTCAGCGTGCCTCTGTCCTTGAACCACCCACAGGGCGGTGTTCTGGAGCCCAAGAGCTTCTACGAGGCGACGGAAGACTTGGGTGGTGCCATGCTGTTCTCCTCTGTGGATTTGGACAGCAGCCAACAGCAGCACCTCAACCACAGGCACATCCAGTCTCTCACTGACTCCCTGCAGGTCAAATTGGATCCACTCCCTGTTTCCAAGGTGGAGCTACTGCAGCCAGAGCCGGATCCCCTTCTGGGGATGACAACGTGCAGCCCACTGCCCCCTCTGCCTGTCGCAGTGACCATCTCCAGCACTGTGGACCTGTCAGACACCCAGGAGCCCACGTCTAAGCTGACTGTCACGCTCACTGCCGTGTCCACCGACCTGCCCAAGAAGGTGGAGGAGGTCCCTCAGCGGATGACCCGTAACCGTGCCCAGATGCTGGCCAACCAGAGCAAGCAGAACCCCTCCTCTGTGTTGTCCGCTTCCACACTGCTGCAGCACCAGCAGCAGCCAACCGTGCTGATCTCTGCAATCACAACCGCCGCTGCCCTTGCCATGAACCCTGTGGTGAGTATTGCCCAGACCCCCATCGCCAGGACACCTACGCCCACCTCTGCCCCATCCACCCCTGCTTCAGACAAGACCAAGGACATGCCTCCTGCGTTGGCATCCGTCACCATGTTGACAACAACAATAACACCGACACCACCGACCACCACTGTTGTCGTGGTTCCCCCCGCCCACGTGTCTGCTCCCGTGGTGCTCAGCAAAACTACAAAAGGGCGGCCCCTGCCGACAGATGATGAAGATTCCCAGACACAGCACCCCAGGAAGAGGAAGTTTGCACGGTCGGCCGGGCCGCAGGTGCAGGTGCAGCTTGTTAACACAGCCATGCAGCAGACAAGGGAGATGATCCAGCAGACGCTGGCGGTGATTGTTAACGCCATCAAGCTGGATGACATCGAACCGTACCACAGTGACCGTTCCAACCCCTACTTTGAGTATCTGCAGATCCGAAAGAAGATTGAGGAGAAGAGGAAGATCCTGTGCTACATCACGCCACAGGCGCCGCAGTGCTACGCTGAGTATGTCACCTACACGGGATCCTACCTGCTGGACGGCAAGCCCCTGAGCAAGCTGCACATCCCAGTGGTCAGTACTAACTCAGTTTACTGTTGAGTAATAGAGCAAAGGCTTTTATTCATAAAGGTGATTTGATTAGACATTGAACATCGTAATCACTACATTATCCTAAATAGCTCGCAATAGAAGGCTAGAAGGGCTGGCTAGCTGTACAACACTGTAGCATCCAGAGCAGGGGTAGCTAACTGTCTAACTGTACAGTGTTGTAACATCCAGGTTGTCTCAAGGCTAACAGGTCTAGCTACCTTGCTAACTGGTCTGTGTTGTAATACCTAGAGCATCACTAGTTTACTGGTTAACAGTATTGTAGGAGCCAGAGCAGGCTTAGTCATAGCTGACTAGCGACCTGACTTGTGCTGGAGGACCTTGATCAGGGCTACCAACCTGGCTACAGTGTTGTAAGACCTAGATCAGGTCTACCAACCTGGCTACAGTGTTGTAAGACCTAGATCAGGGCTACCAACCTGGCTACAGTGTTGTAAGACCTAGATCAGGGCTACCAACCTGGCTACAGTGTTGTAAGACCTAGATCAGCGCTACCAACCTGGCTACAGTGTTGTAAGACCTAGATCAGGGCTATTTGGTGTAATAGGACCTAGAGCAAGACTAACAGTTAGCTACAGATACCTGGCTACAGTTCTGTGACTGTGCCGTGGTTCTCCTCCAGATCGCTCCACCCCCGTCGCTGTCGGAACCCCTGAAGGAGCTCTTCAGACAGCAGGAGGCAGTGAGGGGGAAGCTCAGACTCCAGCACAGCATCGAAAGGGTAACAGACACCTACTGAGCAGTCTCGCTCTCTCTTCTGTCCTCTCCTTCTTCATCCTCTCTCCTATCCTTGGCTCCTTTCTGTTTTCTCCTCTTCTATGCTCTTCTCTCTCCTTTTCCTCCTATCTTCTCTCTTTGTCCTCTTCTCCCCCTCTCTCTTCCCTCTTTCCTGTTCTCTCCTCTTTTCTCTTCTCCTCATCTTATTCTTTCTTCAGACTTTCTTTCCTCCTTCTCTTCCTCCACAGTATGCTCCTCTGTTTTTAACTCCTTTTGATGAGGGATCAGGGCTGCATTTCAAAATCTAACCAAGGGCCTCCTTGCTGCGCTTCAGGGCAGAGCAATCATAAAAGCTTGAATCTCTCCTTTCCTTCCCTCTAATGAAGCAAGCCTCATCATCTGTGTAACTAAAGAGTTGGACTCTTCTTTGCCCTTCTCCGATAATGTAGAATTGTTGTTTTTCCCTCCCTCTCTCCCTGTGTCTCTATATTTCTCATCCAGGAGAAGCTGATTGTGTCTTGTGAGCAGGAGATGTTGAGAGTCCACTGCCGGGCGGCAAGGACTATAGCCAATCAGGCGGTCCCATTTAGCGCCTGCACCATGCTGCTAGACTCTGAGGTGTACAACATGCCCTCCGAGACCCAGGTACACAGAGGCACAGACTTAAATGTGTGTGTATATATATATATATATATATATATACACACAGGTGTGTGTGTGTGTGTGTGTGTGTGTGTGTGTGTGGTTCACATTTTAACTGGTTCTTGGAATTTGGTACCCAATGGTTATAATAACCCAAATAACTGTAACAAATATTAGTCAAAACTTCAACATTGTTATATATATAGAACATTTTACACACCACCAAGCCATCACCATAGCCTGAGAATGCTGTGTGTGTCTCGGAGGAAACGGAAGTGATATCCTTCAAAATCTAGTAGTGGTGGCAGCGTGACTCCGGCGGGGTAACGATGTCTTCTGCGCCAGACTGTCACACCAGGGTGGCTTGAGAGTGGGATGGGCTGACCATATTTCAGGTTTCGGGCAAACCAAAAAATGCTACGCTGACATCAACCAAGACTGTGAAAAAGCCCAGCTATCTGACGAAACGTATCCCACTAGCTCATTATTTACCTGAAGATTCCTTAGTTTCGTAATTCAAAGGGTTTTAACTTTTTCAGTGCTGGCTGCAGGTGGTCAAACTCAGTATAAACACAGTACAGTCCTCGACTTTTAGATGTATGTTCTGTTTGACCAGGTGTTTACTCAGGCCGGATGTGTTTTCCTATTCAGCTTTGCTTTACAATTATTTCAGTGAGCATTGTCTGCGTCCAGTTAGAAAAGTGTAAATAACCACATTATGACCACTTTCGGCTCTCCATTGCCGCTACTGTTGAAACGTACCACTTGAATGAGTTCCAACGTAGACATGGTCTCTCCATTATATTGAAGTATGTTCTCTCACCCATCAATTGCAACTTTCTGAGCCTTTGAGGGACTGAAATTTGGCACTTTTCAATACATTTAAGTGATTTCCTTTGCTATGAATACGTTTGCTATCAATAAATGTCATTATTATATGTTTGATAACCACTTCGTGTAATACCAGTTGCATTATCTATCCAATTATTTTAATTTCCAAGTAGAACACATTCTAGACCAATATTCTAAAAGGATACACGATACCAGGAAAAAACTTCTGAAGTTTGGCAGCATTTCGAAACTATTGAAAATGATTCAATAAATGTCAAATTCATTGCGTTTTCGCGTTTTTGCTTAATTGAATGGTACTGCATTTGTTCTATATGCTGAATGCCTCATTCATATGTATTTAACATTGGTAATCAGACAGACTGCCCACTGTTTGTGAACTTAATGTATTACATTAATTACAGTATATTATATTAGTATATAAAACTAATAGTAGCCTAAGTTTTCTGTCAAATTGAATGCCGATGACATGAATGGATACGCACATTGTCCAGCATTGAGCTTGACTTCAGTCATACACATACACACACTGTCTCACACACACACTCAAACATGGTCATACACAGACAACACAACTGAACTGCTCTAGACATAGATTAAAGATTTATGATTTAAATTCAAGACTAAATCTATAATGTTTGTCTTCATCTATTACTATTGATTAATTGAGTATTGGTTAATCTCTCAGAACTAATACCTACTACATACAACAGTAGAAATTCCCAATGTCTGACTGTAGTCTGTCTCTGACAGGGCGATGAGAACAAGTCAGTGAGGGACCGCTTTAACGCTCGCCAGTTCATCTCCTGGATCCAGGATGTTGACGACAAGTACGACCGCATGAAGGTACATCTCCATTCCATAAACATCACTTCCTGTTTACTCCTGTTTGCTCTTTCTGATTGGCACCCCTGGTGCCAGTTGATGTCACTATGACCACTGGCCAATGACGACGCCTGGCACAAGGGGAAACCAATTGGAAATCATGATGGCCATCACTTTTTTGTCACAGTGCTTTGATTGAACAACTAATCCTAAAACAAACTAGAAACATTTGTTTTTAAAGGGGTACCATCACGCCCACTTAGGGGGCTGCTTCATACATGTGCTTAAAGATTCAACTCAACTCTGTTTTTGATGTTGCTCTTTACGAGTTGCTTTCCTGTTAGAAAGCAGCCAAGCATGATGGTTCCCCTTTAAATTATATTTCTATGACACCCTATCTTTATCCAGTCACCCACTAATTGCCCTCCCTCTGCCCCACAGACCTGCCTGTTAATGCGGCAGCAGCATGAGGCTGCGGCCCTCAATGCGGTCCAGCGCATGGAGTGGCAGCTGAAGGTGCAGGAGCTGGACCCCGCGGCCCACAAGTCCCTGTGTGTCAACGAAGTGCCCTCCTTCTACGTGCCCATGGTTGATGTCAACGACGACTTCGTCCTGCTGCCCGCGTGATCCCGGTGGACACACCCCCAGGACGGGGACACGCCCCCACGCCGGACGGACACACCCCCCAGGCTGGACGGACACGCCCTCACCGCAGCCGACCTCCTCTTCAGAGAGACTTCACAGCAGAACTTCAGAAAGGGCTAGCGTGTTTCCATGAGAAGGGTTTAGAGAGGGAGAAACAATGACGTGTTCAACGGAGAAACCCAAGTAAAGAGGAACACACGTCCCCCTCCTCCCCACGGTGAGGGGAGAGGCAGGGCCACTTTTAAACCCTAGTGGAGAGAAACCCGAAGTGTTGCACTTTGATCTTCCACCTTTTAACGCTTTACTGTGAGAGTGGGAGGGGCCCTCGAGAGCTTGCAGTGAGGACATGCTCCCTTCCCCCTCTCCTTTTATTTCAATGGTCTCTGCTGCTGCAGGAGGCTAAACCCACTCTCCTATGGCTGGGAGGGAGGAGCTTAGCTCTCCCAGCAGCCTTGAGGAGAGAGCACACACACACACACACACACACACACACCTCGGCCCCACAGCAAGTGTGGTGTACAGGGGCCTTCAGCCAATCCTGAGCTGTGATCTGCAGACTAAGAGTGGAGGACCAGACAGACAGACAGACAGACAGACAGACAGACAGACAGACAGACAGACAGACAGACAGACACACACACACAGGTTGAAGGCCACAGACTGCAAAGTGCACTCCACCCCTGGATGGGCAGAAGAGCGGGTTTAACAAGGTGATCTAGAGAGAGAAATGTTTGTTTTGTTGTCTATTTCTTTACTTGGGCATTTCATTGTTTCTGAGGAAGTGTCTTGAAACACTACAGAGCCAATATTAGTTTAATGGAAAAAAAAAAAAAAAAGAAACCAGAAAAAAAGTTGTATTGGGTAAATTCTGTACAGTTTTTATATTTGTTGAAACCAATGTATTCTTGCTGCCTTCTAGATAATTTATTTTGCCACACATTACTGCACAGTTGTAAATAACGTATACGTACTGTAACATCACTCAGTTAAGTGTAAAGATAAAAGAAAATGACCTAAAAATAATCTTTGTATGTACAGTTGACTTTTAGGCAGCACTTTGCCCTTCATTCCTGTGGGCCAAACGCATCGTGTCAGGATTTACACACTCCAACGGCCTCTACACAACCCAGGCCTACACACACACACACACACACACACACACACACACACACACACACACACACACACACACACACAGAGTGGTAGATGTAGCAGGAGGCCGAGAGAGGGGGGGGGGGGGTGTCC
>JAOPJK010000033.1:13033169-13044482 GCA_027123565.1 Phycis chesteri
AAGCTTGATGCCTGTCGGGCTCGGGTCGGGTTCGGTTACTGTTCTGTCGGACGCGGGCCGGGCTCGGACAGAAAATTTGCGGCCCGATTCCGCACTCTAACACGCAGGGATCGTGAGATGTACAATAATATTATTTTACCAACCATTTTGTTTATTTTATACAGCATATTACCACACTTGGGCAAACAAGCAAAAAGTTAGTTAATGTAGCAACTGCATGCTCGGAGCCCTACATTCAATCTTCATGTTACGCCAAGACATGAAGAAAATATTTCTCCAGTGCTGTCTCACCTTCTCCCCTGGATTACTGCTGTAGAACATCACACAGGGGTAGAGCTCAGTGGCATCAACATCCTCAAAGGCCAACTTGGGCTCCTGCGGAGAGAGAGCAATTAGTTTAGTCAATAAAGTCAGTAAATATCAGTTTTCTACACCTACAACAGACACAAGACCGATACCTTATCTCAACCCTAAAACAACAATTACATTCCGTTGGTGAGTGGAACGACATTCATCTAAAGACCAGGTAAAAATGGGTCAAACTCTCATTTCCTCCCTGACTCCCTGAGTCTCCCCCTGGCCCGCTCACCTCGCCGTTCTTGCCGAAGGAGATGGTGCGCGCCTCCATGTCCAGCACGCAGGTGATGAAGTCCCCCTGCGTGAAGCTGCTGAGCGTGAGCGTCTGCTCCCCGTTGTGGTAGAGGTTTCCGCTGTAGGCGCGGTACAGCCACATGTCCGACGTGGTGCGGTGGTTGAAGTCGTGCACCGGCCACCGGGACACGCCCACGCACGTTCCCTCGTTGCCCCTGTTCTCCTTCACGATGTAGAACTGCAAACACAGATCATTGATAAACAAAGGTTGGAGAGTGTGCATGGGGTTACCAGTCAAATGGCCTGGTATTTTACAAATAATCTTGTATGTAATCAATGCAAAAGGCTCTCCAAAATCCTTCCCGGACCCTTCTGGCTGTGGCATGCCGCTTTCCAAGCAAAAGGCCAGAACGTCGGTTTCAATGGTATTGCACGTGAATGTCCAACGTCCGATAAGAAACATGTGTGGCTGTATCGGTGGCAGCATACCTTCCATTGGTAGCATCCTGAGGAGATCCCGGTGGAGGCCAGACCGTAGCCTTTGCCCCCGCTGCCGTGGGTCAGCCCCTGGCCGTTCTCCACCACGCAACACTGGGCCTTCTCTGGGTCGAAGGACACTTCCTGGATGGGCAGGTTCTCGTCCTCCTCCTCGGTGTCTCCCTATAGGTCAAGCCACATGTCAGTCAGTGAACCGGCCAATGGGTGCCTGTAGCGTGTAGGTTGGAGGACAAGGACGGGTGGTAGCGTACTTGTAGCTTGAGTTCCTGCACCCTCTCTTTGATCTGGATGGTGTGCTTGGCTTGGGCCACAGGCGCCTCCCACATGCAGTCAGACAGCAGGGAGAACAGACGCTCCACCACCTGCAGGGCAACGCGGGTCAATGGTTGGCTGACTCATACATCATTACCCATATAAAATACCACATAAATATGCCATAGGGCACCATTAAGCAGTCAAGGGTATGGTTATACGTGAATGTGTTTACGCTATTAAAGCTGTACTCTGGAAACAGCTGCGTAGGCAGAATCAAAGGAGGACACACTGAGGCCAATCTGGGAGCGCTATGAGCAACAGATCTCTTCAACAACTTGTTCCTGTATGTCAATACAGGATCGAACACAGATCAGCGATAAGCACCTGGGTCATTTGGTCGTCCTCTACATTGGCCTCGCAGGCCGGCAGAACCGCCTCCAACACATGGAGCGCAAGAAGTCGGGTTCTCAAGTTCCCCACAAGAGGGACTCCTGAGAAGAAGAACAAAAACATAACATCAACAGAGATATCATGGTGGGATTCATTGGAAGTCGTGGATTCATTGTTTGTACTACGAAAGTGACCCGCACCTGAGCAGCATTTCTGGGCGGCAATATTAAGCAAAACCTCTGTCCATTTGGGGGAGGCCATCTTGGACTGGATGGCCTTGGAGGACACCACTCTCCTGAGGAAGACCAGGAAGTCTCCCAGGTGCAGCTCGGCCGTGTGCTGCTTCCGAAGCAGAGCTTTGAAAAAGATAGGGGGAAATTACCATTACTAGCAGGCAGCGTAGGTCATACATCAGAGTGTGCTGAAAGCTGCTTCCCCTCCCTCTGCCCTTGAGAGGGAACATGGAAGTCAACAAGAAACTGATATTTTCACTGTGCATTCCACTCAGTAAAAGCTGACGGATGGCTATGGCCTTTAAAACAAATTATAGTAAAATAATAGCTCTTAAATTTTACCCACAGCACCATCCATTTATGATGATCTAGTTAATTTATGATGATCTAGTCTACCTCTGAAGTCTTTTTTTTCGGCGTCTGCGCCATCATCCTGCTTGGTGTCTTCTTGGTCCTTGCCAGAGGAGAGCAGGCTGACGCCAGCCTGGGACAGCAGGTTCTTAAGCTGGCTGCACAGCAGGTCCAACAGAGACTGAACTACCTTGGGACCCAGCTTGTCTGCATATGTCCTGCATAAACCAGAAGAGGGAGGACAGCAGGTGTCCAATATGTCTGTGAGGATGCCAAATGCTTTACCGATTGTAGTGAGTAAGTAACAAAAAGTGCTAAAAAGAAATAAAATGAAATAAAAGCATAGAAGTGTATAAAAAATTACAGGCCTGACACCAAGAACCACTTCGTCTTGAAGAAAACTTGGTATAGCTGATCCCAACAATGTCATACCAAATGTAATGTGTAACACCCACACACACACAACAACTTTAAAGCCCTTGGCACACGGAGCATGAATGTCACTTCACATATGTATTCTGTATTGTTTTTCAAAAAAGCACACATTCACACACAGTGTGAATGTAGCGGGCTATATTTTTCCCCTGGCCTCAAATAGAAATTCTGAGGCTGTGTGCTATGAGCTTCACAGTGAGCATCAGGAGTCTCTGTGTGTGTGTGTGTGTGTGTGCGTGCGTGCGTGCGTGGCAGTGTCCCTCACCCGGTGCTGATGGCCAGGATCTGCAGCAGGCGCGTGGAGGCCACCTTGAGGGCCGTGCTGAGCTGGGACACCCCGGGCTTGTGCAGCAGCTGCAGGGGCTGGCCCAGCATGGTCTCTGTGCCGCACAGCTGGGACAGCACGTTGAGCAGCCCGCTGGAGATGGCCAGGGACACGTCCACGGGCTGGTAGCGCACGCTCAGCGCAAAGACCGTGACCAGCAAGAGGCGCTGCTGGGCTTCTGCGGGGAGAAGGAAGGAGAACGAGAGCAGAACCCAAAAGGTGAGGAGGTGAAGGGTGGAGGGGGCCTGACAGCGCTATAAAGCATCTGTCGTGCAATAATTGAAAATAATTGATTTTGCTTTGAATGATTGGCTTCACGATGGACGCGAGTGGGTTAATCATTTCCAACCCCGAAGCAGATTCACAACTACGAGAACTAATCTGCGTGCTTTGAAAAAGCTTTTGGGAAATGGGGAAGCAGTTTCCACGTTGCCAAATAACTGATGTAATGTTTTTGCCTGTTTACACTGTGTCATTGCCCTCGCCATTGTTTGTTTTGCACACAGCTGGATCTCTTTCAAAGATTACACTATTCTTGCGCCATCCACACAGAACATCCAGTGTGCACTACATGACCAGGATAAAGAGGAACACAGAAAAATAACAAAAATAACAGGAGGGCTTTCACTGAAGCAGTCGATGGACAGCAAGTCACTTGGCTCTTCTCATGCCTTGTCTTGGATATCGCGCATGGACTATTTTCGGAATCATAGTTTATTTTCTTTATGATCACTAAAAACGTTTACTACGTATAGGAAAAACCCCATCTAGAGTTGTTCTGTGCATCAACTAACAACTAACTGGCTCTGCTTTGTTCCATCACTTTGTACCTGTGTACCCTGTACCAAAGTGTTGTACCTATATGGTGCTTGTTGGCCTGCAGGGCCCTCTCCAGTGTGACAGATAACTGCTGGTAGATCTTGTGTACAGCAGTCTGGATGTCCATCTGAAGGCTCCTCTTTGCGGCTTTCACACCATCCTACAAAACACCCCAAATCAACATGCATACATTAGGACCATCTTCATCAATAACAATATATATATAACCCCATAATCGTCATGCTATGGTTTTCATTTTCGGATGAACCAAAAACAGCAGAAACCACATCGTTCATGCAACTGCAGCCTGTGGGCCTTGTACCTGGTAGTGGTGCAGCTGAACGTTCTCTCCCTTGAGCCCTCCCGTCCCCACCGTGCCCAGGCCGAAGCAGCCGGCCAGGAACTGCAGTCGCACCGAGGTCAGCAGCGAGGAGGACTGGAAGGCGGCGCCGGGGTGGCCCGGGATCGGGCCCTGCTGGCTGCCCTTCTCCTCCATGCCAGAGATCAGAACCACGATCTGGTGCAGCGCTTCCAACCGCAACTGCAAGCACGGGGTCATGTTCCCTCTGGGTTAGTCATTCCAGTGACTCTCCCTCAAAAGGCAAGCATGACGTCAATGCTCAGCCCAACACCCTCAAATACACTGTGAAGGCTGGAAACTGTAGATCATGTAGATAAACAGTCTACCGTGTAGACTGTCCAGTGTAAAAATACTCGTTAAAACCCACTTCTGAAAGCTTCATCCCCTCGCACAAATTTAGCTCCTCTTACATACATACAAAACAGGAAACACGGCATAGCCCCGCCCCTTTCAGTTTTTAGTTTCCACCCAAGGCTATGTCCCGCCCCGTCCACCCAGAAGTTCTGCCCGAATCAAAGCGGCGCCGCTGCATCCCCGGAGGACGACGTGACAAAGACGCGGTAGAGACAGTACCTCGGCCCGGTTCTGCTGCTGCTCCATGGCCAGCACGGTGGCCTGCGGGCTGGTGGACATGCCCTCGTCGGGCTCCCGGAAGGCCGGCGCCAGGCCCACGTCGCCGCTGATGAAGCTCACCATGTTGTCGATGAGGGCGTGCACGCCCAGCGAGCGGCTCAGCTCCAGCTCCGAGTCCTCGTAGGACAGTGCCGAGCTGTAGCTCCGCTGGCGGCTCAGCTTGGCCCGGAACCACGACTCGGCCAGGGAGTCCGGGGAGCTGTACAGCAGGCCTGGGTCCCGGGAACAAGGGGGAGGGACGCGGAGGAGGGGGAGACGTCACCATCACTCGGGGAAGGCGATCGCCAACACATGACGGGGCGTATGGCGTATGGAGGAGGCTGTTATAGCTGTCGCAGAACTGCCATGTTATGTGATGCTTTCAGGTTATTCTGTCATAGATCGCCCACAGGCTAAAATGTGATGCTCTCAACAAGCTTTTCATCCCAGGTGGGAGAAAGAGCAGCCAAGCACTAAAATCCTAGCTCAGCATCACCTTCTGGTGAAGTCATCACCAGTTACTGCACTTGCCAGGGTATGACTCAATTAGCACCAGGTAGCGTGTATTCAACACCGGTGGTATTAATCGGCACCAGCAAATTAACAACCTCGGTGTGGTTGTTTCGATTTGGCTTCACTTTAGTATTTAGTCACGCGTTAAGCCAATATCATCAGCCCTTGAGCTACACTGTGTGTATAAGTGCATCACTTTCCTGTATTGCATGACAGAATGCAGTCGAGGGGAAATGGAAATGGCAAGCAGGCTTGCATGGCCATAGAGGAATTGTAAACATGATTTACACTGCCTGGATTCACACCACATTGCTGAAGGTTTACATTATTTTATGCAAAATTCGCCAGCAAAACAGTTCACCTTATTAACTAGAGAATAACCGTACACATGTATTTTCTTTGTTACAATTTAGGGAACATAACGAGCATTTGCAATGCACTTAAATACCCCAAATCATATGGCTGCTATTTCCCTTTGCTCTTCATGCGATGAATGCATGGCTGGCACATGGGAATGCTAAAAGGGAAAATAGGCTATGGAGCGTTGGGTCATGGAGAGGTCAGGATGGAGCATCACATTGATGGAGCGCAGCAGAGGGTTGTACAACAAGGGGTGGAGACATGCCATTGTTTACTTGCTTGGAGCTCCTCTGGTTTTTAGGGCTCAACTGGCCCAAAAGCAGTAAATAAACTATACCCCGCACAGAAATCAGAGGACAAAAACAACAAGAATCAAGAGTAACACAGCACGACAGATCAACTTCTTCATCATCACTCATCGTCAATGGCGGACCATAATGGAGAGGCGGACGTGACGCTACCTCGTTTTTTGTGAGAGAAGGCCAGGTCCAGGTCGACATTTCTCCTGCCACTCTGAGAGAAAGCAGACAAACCAATCCGTCAACAACGACCGTCATAACACGTCGGCTCACACTTGGGGGGTGGTGTGGTGGTAGTGTGTCAAGAAAGCACATTTCTACTCGGTCACGTGCACACGAATGACAACAAACGTAAGCCACCACTGACACCAACGACCTGCAAATGCTCACCGCTGTGTGTCTGTATAAAGGTTAACTGTGCGCACGCAGTTTTCTCGTGTGACGCAACGGTTGTGTTTACAAGCGCACGTGCAGCTTACCAGCGCGTAGCCCTCTTCGTCGGACTCGGGCTGGGAGAGGTCCGACTCGCTCCGGGACTTGAGCAGCCTGAAGCTGGGACTGCCCTGCACAGAGTGGCTCTCTGCACTCAGACTCTCACTCCTGCCGTGCACACACACACACACACACACACACACACACACTCTTATATACCACACCACTGTAACTGAGATTGCATTGGTTGTAGTGCTAATGAGGTGCCATATAAATGGAAACACGATGTCCATTAGTCTTGCTATACGTGCATCATTACCAAACCTTGACTGGCCATGTGCGGTTAACAGTATGGCGTTTATTTGAAGTGAAATGCGTGCCTCTTCTGTTATTATGGTAGAAAAAAGTATTGGATTGTGGATGTGGAATGTAAGCAACATTTAACTAAGAAGAAAGGCCTGGGTAAAATATGTGAAATAGGATGAATAGTTTCAGTTGAATTCCTAAAGTGTCAGGAAAAAAAGGTGTTGTTTGGAAGATTGAGTGCTACGTGGTAATTACCCTGTAGAAAATAGAATTAGCAACTTCGAGTTGTTGTTTTCACGCTGTCCTAACATCATACAAAAGACGGAATGCCTTACAAAAAGTTATACGATACAAAAAGTTCTGCGTAAAAGACGACTCTGCAAAAACATCATTAGCCAGAACCAAACGGTCAACAAAAAGTCCAGGCGCCCCGCTGTGGGTTTGGGCTGACCTGGTCATGAAGCTCAGGCCCTCCTGCGCCCCGCCGCCGGCCGACTGGACCTGCTCGTCCTCCTGGTTCTGCCGGCCCGGGTCCCCCAGGACGGGGCTCACGCCCAGCAGCAGCAGGGCGCAGCGGTGGATCACCGAGTTGCAGGCGGCCGTGTACAGGTCCTGGCCCTCGGGGGGGCCCGCGCTGCCCCTCCGCTCCTCCTGGGAGCCCGGGGCCTCGTCCTCGCCGGGCCTGGAGCCGGGGCAGGGGCCCAGGCCGGGGCAGGGGCCCAGGCCCGCGCCGCCGCTGCTGGCCCGCTCCCGCTCGCGACTGCGGGCCGCCTCGCGCGCTGAGAGGAAACATTGAAAGATTTCTGTGTCGTGCGACGCGCACAAAAACACACACACACCAAACGCGCACACACACACACACACACGCATAAAAACATGACATACACACAAAAGGGCAAAGGGTTAGGGAAGGTTAGGCAACACACGTCAGCAGAGCGTAGCGTCACACTGGTTAAATCAGACGCCACAAAAGTCCACGAGAAGCACCGGTTCAGCCACACTGACTTAGACGGAGCAAAGCTGAATTGCACTGCAAGTGGCGAACACTAAGGACAATATCTGGTCATTGCAATGATCATTTTCAATATCTTTAACAACCTAAGGAGATTTGTCTTGTGTGCAATGTATTATATAAAAAAAAAAAAGCAAATGAAATACTGCGACAATCAGGTTGCAACTTGACATATAATAGCATGTGCGCCGAGAAAGCTCTTTTCCAGCGGGGCTGCCAGGGAGAGGCATGCAGAGCACAAGGCATAGCATAGCATGCCCAGCTAATCCTGTTGCACTGAGGAAGCTTAAGGACATGTGGATTTGACAGAGCAGGCTCCAATAACTGGACCGGGGGGGGCGTTGGCCCGTGGCAGGGGTGTATTGGGAGAGAGGAATGTGTGTGTGTCGTTTGTACTTCTTCACCATGCGCTGCCAAAACATGGTCCAGCAATGTGGCGACATTCTGACACCTCATCGGCAAAACACCATCGCCATTTGGTTTGTAACTCAAGATATCAATCCTCAATTGCATTTTGGCGAATTGTCCCAATCCGAAAAAAAACAAACATTGCCAAGGAACCGAACGTCAATTCATACCGGAGGCGGGGGACCCCCGAGGAGGAGGTCAGGAGGTCAGGTCGGGGGGGGGGGGGGGAACTTACTGCCGGCGGTCATCACTTCGTGGTCACGGTCCTCCTCCTCGTCGTCCTGCTCCTGGTGGCCCTCGTCGCGCTCGCGGTCCGCCCTCTCCTCCAGCTCCGCCTCCTCGTCGATGGTGCGCGTGAAGGAGTGCTCCTGGGGGTCCACGTCCAGAGAGTCCTGGTTGTCGGAGATCTGTGGGGGAGCAGGCCGAGCGGTCACACTGGAGGCCGGGCGGCTCTGTGAGGTGTGAGGGGGGATGCGGGGGGCGAGTGTGGTGCGGCGTGGACGAGCCGTGTGGCGTTTTTACGCTGCGCTTTATCCCCCCCTCCCCCCCCTCGGCCCACTCACCCGCGTCTCTCGCGACGAGGAGCGGGTCTGGATGAAGTCCATGTTCTTGCACGCCAGCAGGCGGTTCCGCACTTTGTACACGCTGCGGTACACCTCGGCCAGAGATTTACAGGGTTGGTACCTAAATCAGACGGGAAGGACGGCTTATCGACAAGAGCTACAGAGAGACGGGCCAGAGTCACTGAAGGTGCTAAATTACAGTGCATAGGTACAAACATTACCTGAAAAACCATCTTAAGCATCAGTTATGTTTAGTCAAATTTTTTACTGTATTCCTAGATTGGATGTTGGTGTAACAGGGCAATACGAGAGCAGGCGAGTCTGTTTAAAATGAGATCATATGTTTCTGCTCATGCGTGGTTGTTGTTGCTTTACCTCCCCTCTCCGCAGGCCTGGCCCAGCAGAGCCGTGTGTTTCAGCAGGGCTGCCAGCACGAATCTGGACACCGTGTCCAACAGAGACTCGTTACTGAGGGATGCGTTGTCCCAGTCTGCAACAAGAGACACCACAGCGTGGCTATTTGTGGAGTCGCTATAGAGTTGATATCCAAAACATTATAAGCTATTGCAGTAAGGTCATGGGGTACATGGATGTGATTTATGCTACGGTGAGACAAGGAGCAAATGGACTTAATGTAAGCTACGGCAAAACAAGGTACATATGGATTTTATGTAAGCCACTACGGGACCAGGCATATATAGATGTGATGTAAGGCCCTGCATGACAAGGTCCATGATATAGATGTGATGTAAGCTACTGCAGGACAAGGCACATATATGTGATTTAAGCCTCTGTGTGACAAGGTACATGTGATGTAAGCTACTGCAGGACAAGGCACACATAGATGTCAGCGAGTCCAGTCCCAAACACGGACCTTTGCTGAGCGCATAGTCTTGCATGTTGATCCACAGGCTGTTGCTAGGCTCTTTGGTGGAGCCCAGAGCCAGGTCTGCCAGGACGCTCAGGTCTGGACACAGCGTGCAGTCCAGGGGCTTCTGCTCCTCGTTGCCGGACAGCGCGGCCTCCAGGAAGGAGGTGATGCAGGGGTCTGGAGGGAACAAACCAAAGGCACCCTTTGAACACTTAAAAAGGCCATCACAAAGGCTTTCTCCGCGTCCAATCCTCACGGGTCACTACAGAAAAGCCGAAGCGACAACGCAGGGCGGGGTTGGAAAATCAATACACCAAAATGTCTTAAACAATTTTAATAATTAATATCAATAACGAGAACATCCCAGCAGGGACTGTTGCCCCACCCAGCAGCGAGGTGTCCATCTCCAGGCCGTTGCTGAAGAGGGGCGTCCTGAGCCAGTAGCCCGTGTCCTGTTCCTCCAGCGAGGTGGCCGCGCCCTGCAGCATGCCCCCGAGGCAGCGGCCCACCAGCAGCGCCGCTGTCCTCTCCAGGTCCACCAGCCACACCCAGGACAGGGCCGGCTGGGCCAGGGACGTCCCGGCGGCAGGCTCCGCAAAGTCCGGGGTGCCTGGACCGCCGACGGACAGGTCGGCCGTACGGGAAGAACAGCAGGAAGAAAAGAGAGAGTGAAGTCAGCGGGCCGGTTTCAGATGTACCCATGAAATGCGATTCAGTGCGATTGTAAATTTTGTGCTGGATTTGAAAGGACGGCCTGGGTGATCAAATGACCATCTCTCCGGGCTTCGCTAAGGCATCCGTTACTGATATATTTTGTCAAAATCGCTTCGATGTGCTGATTCCGCCAGATAATATTTTGTGTGAACGCGTTTGCCATGGACAGCAATAGCGATAAAGCACGCAGTCCTTATTATAGGACATTATTGTTATAGGACATTTTGTAAAATACTGACTGAAGCATATTGATGCCGACTCAAGAAAGTACTATACTGCTATTGTGTTGCCCCCTTAGGCTGAACGGCAACATTGGCACGACAAAGGGATTTTGATCAATTACATTGATCACGGATGTTTAAGGGAAGCCAGGAGTTAGTCTGCAATATGATCATGAAGAAAAAAAACACCAAAATAACAAGAAGTCTTTCACGGTGGCCACTGGTCCTCACCGTGGAGGGGCCACTGCAGCTCCTGGTCCTCCAGGGGAGAGGCTGCGGGCAGCAGCCGGTTCAGGCGGTCCAGGGGAGGCAGCAGGTCCAGCAGGTAGCCCAGCAGAGGCCGGGCCACCGACACGGGCAGCAGCAGCAGGGAGTTGACGATCTGGCAGAGCATGCTGCCCGCCGCGGACACGTAGATCACCTCTGTAGGCAAGGAGAGAGCAGGCTGAGTGAAAGACAACAATAAAAAAAACAAAGCATGGGAACCCATACAAATGCTAATGGCTCATCGGAAATGAGAAAAGACGAAAGCAGTGGACCAGGTGACCGTTAAGCGACCCTGCCCTGTGAGCCACCAACACCAACAGTCACCTCACCTTGGAGCTTCTCCCCTGAGGGCCACCAACAACAGCCACCTCACCTTGGAGCTTCTCCCCTGAGGGCCACTAACAACAGTACCCTCCCCTTGGAGCTTCTCCCCTGAGGGCCACCAACAACAGTACCCTCACCTTGGAGCTTCTCCCT
>JAOPJK010000033.1:13231802-13244208 GCA_027123565.1 Phycis chesteri
GAGAGAGAGATAGAGAGAGAGAGAGAGAGAGAGAGAGAGAGAGAGAGAGAGAGAGAGAGAGAGAGAGAGAGAGAGCGGCAGTGACAGAGACAGACAGAAAAGTGGGAGAAGGGAACATTATGCTAAAGAGAGAGAGAGAAGAGAGAGACAGATAGACAGAGAGCAGACAGCAGACAGACCGACATGCATACATACGGAGAGCAGTGTTACAGCAGCAAAATGTTACAGTGCTACCTAGTTTGACAGGGTCACAGGCCGAACCATAAGAGGGACAGAGTCTCCTCCCCTCTGTACTTTGGCCTATATTAACTAGCCATGAGGTACACTTCACAATAGCCACATGGAGGAAGATAAAACCACCACATCACTGCATCAAGGCACCAATGACAACAACAACATTGCAGACGCAAATACTGCACCCTACGGGAAGTCTATAAGCCGAAGACTGTTTCATTCCATCTGGATGGTACATCAACAGTCATGCTGGATATCCCTGTTCCTTACTGAATGACTGACTGACATTCTCAACTTGTACAATGCAACCCAGGGAAGCTCTGGAAGATTGCAGACATGGTAAGCAACTCAAACTCAACATGTTTTTTAACAAGACTAGACTTTGACATGGTATTGTTTCCAGAGAGGTGCATTGGTGTTTTATTGGTTATAATCGGGTTGCATGATGAGATAAGATATGGCATAGAGTAGAGAGTGTGCATTTGTGTATCTCTTTAGAAAGAAACACACGCACACACGCACACACACACACACACAAATCCTTTATCACCTCTTACCATCAGCAACAGCTGCATATTGACTTGGCACTTGTCCACGCCACGGCATTCAATGTTTAGTCATTCAGATAGATGGGTCACGTATGATATGATACATTTCTTAGAGAACTCCTTCTTCTGCGACGAAATCTCCCCGCTCTCGCTGCCTACAGCAGCATCCACGGGACTACATAGCACGTTCACAGTATCTAGTCCTCATTGTTGTTGTTGTTGTTGTTGTTCAAAGTCAAAGTCAAAGTGAACTTTATTGTCAATCCTGCCATGCAATTAGCGCAAGTATATACAGAGGATCGAAATTGCGTTTGCCCATACTTGTGCAGAAGTAAGTGTAACATACAACAACATATAACATAGCATATAACATAATAGTGCAAATATACACCCAGACAGACAGTGGGCGTATACATTATACAGCATAGAATTATACAGAATAGAAAATTCACAGTGTGATTCAATGTTGATATGATGCTGAGGTGCAATAATCAAATAAAAGGTGCAATATGGCAAAGTGCAAAAGTGCAGAATAGCAGCATGGAGATACATATGTATGTAAACAAGTATGAAATTGTGCATGTAAAGGGCATAGTATAGAGAGTAGTAGTATAGTATTAGTACTAGTATTAGTATAGTATTGTTGTTGTTGTTGTTGTTGCAGTGGTGGTTGCTGTTGTTGTTCAACGTGGACATGATGTCCTCCTGATTAATGTTAATCTCTGACCCTACGTGAAAGCGTTCCTCTGGTTTTTTTAGCTGAGTCAGCGTTTTTTGAGGTCTACGCAGCGTGAAGTGATATGATATCTAAGAGTGATAAAAGCATGACCTCATCATCAATGAGATGAGTTTTACCAATGGAATTTCTAAATCTTCATTCCTGAAACACTTCACTTGGAGGATTTGTCTGAATTCAATGATAGGCAGAGATAGACTAGGCCTACTGTCTTGTGTTTCTAAACGACACTTACCTGTGTGCAAAGAGAAACCAAACAGGACGAATACACATGACAGAGGCCTGCAGGTAGGTTATCAATGGTTATATATTTTGGCATCAATACCTTATAGCCTACACCCATGATTAATACAAGTAAAACATGAAGACCCTAGTATTCCGTCGGGGTGATGACTGGTAATAACTGCATACTATTATGGGTCAGAATCTGCTGGTATCACCTGTCAAACAAATGTGCTCCTTTGTATTATTTTGTTTTGTCGTTCTAGTTTTGTATGTAGGCCTATACGCAATTAAAATAAATATATGTGTAAGCTATTAAAATGTAATATTATTTAAAATTGTGCTTTTTTGTTTTATTAAATATAGTGCCGTTTCTGCTATATATTCGCCCAGCTCCTCTCTGACTGTCACTGACGCAAGCAGCGCCTCTTATAGCGCAACCGTCTGGATGACGATGACAACGCTAACGCGGGGAGCACATTCAAACCACTTCTGGGTTTGATCATTTATCCGATGCCACATTTGAGTATTGTAAGTGTTTTTTTTATATATATATACCTATATTTCGGGTGGACCATAATCGTATCATGTTTTTAGGGCTGCGACGTGGACGTAATGGTATGTTTTGTGTTCCGTTTGTGGACGATCGTCTGCTGCTTTGTAGAGGAGGAGCGACCACGTAGTCAGCGATGCTAACCTTGCTAACAGCCGACCCCTTTGTTCGAGACGTGGAGGTGTATATTTGATGTGTTTCTACCCGCTACTGGTTCTGTTTTTTGTTCATGAGCGTTGTTTCGGTGTTATTGTGCCACTGTGATTGAGTGCCATCGGCTGCTTACTACACTTAAACTAATTAAAGGGGGCTAAGTTGCCAATATGCCTCCATTCCAGGCTATCTCTCGCTAGTTACGCAGCGTGATTGCTGAGCTCCATATTAATGGTTTAACTATATGCTACCAAATGAGAACACTGTTCCATGACCTACAATTTCTGCCGGCGGTAAATGATCCTGAAACCAATGTTGGCACTTGCGTGTAGTTTACATTCAAATTTCACCGATCCTTTGAAACCGGACTGGCAAGCACCATAATGGAGCGGGGGAGGGGCTTGCGAGTTGCTCCATGATGCGTTTATGATGGGTTTACTATGTCTCTCAACAGTGCCAGTAATGGCCATAGAGCCTCTTCTTGCTTCATATACGTGTATGGTATTAAAGATATATATATCATCAAATGCAGTTACAGATACATGTTTAGGGTATAACTAAAACATGTAGGAGGAGTTATGATCATGTCTGCTGGAATTGTGTTAGGTTTTCCAATGTCACTTAAAATAATGTATTCTCTGCCCTAATGAGCAATGCAAATGCCATCAGGATATTAAAAGTGTTAAGACTTTTTAGGGAAAGGGAACTCTGCCAATTTCATGTCCTAATTATACACCTAATGTTGTTTTCCCATTTGTTTTTTTCAGGTAATGTGCTACTAAAATGGAGGATAGTTTTGATTGTGACTGTGGTGAGCTTGAGCCACCTGATCATTAAGAGTGGAAATACTTTTTGAAAACTTAAGGCCAGACACATTTCAGATATTAAGATAAAAGGAAATTAAAGATTAAAGAAAGAACAGGAACATTGCCAATTTGGCATGTTTGTGTGAAGCAGCTCAAGACCAGTCCCACACTGAATGTATCTGCACTGTGAGGATGCTTTCAACACTACATGGCCTCAAATTCCATTCCATTTTTGTTTATTTTGCAAAGAACACATTTTTTTGCCCAACTGAACCTAAACATTAATACAATGGCAAGATGTTTGACCACCGATTAGTGTCCAGTATTTGACGTGGGCTTAATGGGGGATGCAGTGGTCCTCTGCAAGATTTTTTGTTAACCTCCAAATAGGAATCCAGTCTGCCACATTCAGTTTGACAGTTTTTACATTGAACTTAAACTCTGGACTTGGTAAAAGTCAGCGACCAGGAAGTGGTAAAAGCTCATAACTCAAAATGGCTGAAAAGTTTGAGTCCCTGATGAACGTACATGGCTTTGACCTTGGTCCTCGCTACATAGACTTAAAGCCCCTGGGCTATGGAGGAAACGGCTTGGTATTCTGCGCCGTGGACACCACCTGTGACAAGTGTGTGGCTGTCAAGAAGATTGTCCTCACCGACCCCCAGAGTGTCAAGCACGCCCTCCGGGAAATCAAAATCATCCGTCGCCTCGACCATGACAACATCGTGAAGGTAAGAACTAAGGCTGCAAGACGCTGGATGAAACGGGAATCACAATTTTCTTGTTTAGAATAGAGACCACGATTCTCTCACAAAACGCAACAAAAAATATGGTGCCTGAAATGGGACCAGCACATCTTTGGACAACAGCTTCATGAATCTCACTATCAACATAAAAACTAGCCAACTGCTTAAAGGTTATTTACCAAGAACACAAGTCTGTAAAAATGTTCAGGCTTCAGTGAGGAATGGAGACCAGCAATTTCTAAAGAAATTGCTTAAAATTATTTACGCAGCTCACCTATAGCCTGCGGAAAAATGCAGTCTTTAGGCACGATTTTTCACTGAGTAGTCTCTAACGATAAATGGTCAGGCTCGTATATGGATCCATAGTTTGGCTGAACTATAAGTCTGGTTGCTGAAACATTATGTACTTCTCGCTATTCTGTCTGTAAGTGTATATAGCCGGTTTTGCAACCTTTGAGAAATAGTTGCGGCAGGGCATTGAGTGGTGCTTGTCTAGGGTGTTGATAATTTTCCTAAATACCTCGTTTTGCACATTGATGATAGGAGCAATAACCTTTACTAACTGGTTTGTGAAAGCCTCTGAAATCTGCCTTTTGTGACCTTGATGGGTACAGTTGATTCAGTGTATGAGGTTCCCGTGATGGCTCAGGTCGGGGGTCAGGGATTTTTTGGCTGACGTTTTCTTGGGGTATGCCACATTTACAGCTTCATCAGAATGCTGTTTCTGGTGATGTTTAAGGTGATTATATACATTTGTGGTGTTACCCTGCAGTGCAGCTACTATGGCAAAAGACTGCTTGCAATATACACAAGTTTGACTTCCATTGTCTTGTGTGAATCCTACACAAAACATCCACACCAAAGAACGTGGACTTTTTTGGTAGTGGAGTCTTGTTCTCACCACCATCATTCATTAGTTTTTATTTGTCCTTTACACAACTTTTCTCTCACAATGTCTACTATAATTCGCCAGTGTCTCACTTGCTCTCTGGGTTTATTTATATTTTTCAGCTTTCATAAAAACAATTCTGATGTTTTTAGACCGCTAACCTAAAGAAAATATGTTGGTATTTTGAAAATGAAAGGCCAACTGACATCTACGGTTCACAAACATTAACAAGATGTATTATGTAAGAAAATAGACATTAACAATGTTTTTTAAACAAACAGAACATCCTCCATGTCAACTGTTTTACATTAACAAGAATTTCCAGTTTTTGATTAGCAAAAAGTTGACAAAGATGAGACACGTCTGGGAATCAAATCTTCCACACTGGATTGAGAGACTCTTCCACCTCCTAAATAGCCTGTCGGCTATTTAGGTTGTCTTGTCATTCACGGGATGTAGGAATGTATGTATGTGGGGAAGATAGAGGGGAGGGGCTCCCTGAACAGTTAGTTAAATTAGGCTATCCTTTTTTACCATTACAGTATAGGACTATATTATGTTACATGGTTTCAGAAGTGCTGAATCGTTTCACAGATGGTCCGTCCTTACAGCAAAATATCTGTGTTTATATGTATTTGGAGGATTAAATAATATTGTAGTTTCACTTTTTAAACACTTTTTAAGTGTAATATAGATGTCTGAATGGCAGTTCGCGGATTAGGGCGATGGCGATATTATGGTGAGCATTTGGAGAATTCTATAATACATTAATGTTTTTGAGACATTCATTTTTGAGGTTGTTTCCCGATTTGATAACTAAAACTAGGCCATCCTTCTTCATGAGAAAGTTTTTACCCAAAACAAGACTCATTGAATGATCAAGACATAACAGATTGTGATAATTATAAGTCTATGAATGTAGTTTACCACTATGGAAGCAATTAGAGGACTGTGTGTTGAGAAATGTAAAGGCTTACTCCACCATGTACAGTGACCCATGAATGAATCATGACGATGAAACGGCTGCCTATTTGTGATTAGTTAAAATGATTTATTTGCAGGCTAAACCTGCCAAAAATCTAACTAGGTGAAATTGAAATTAATGTTTTTTTCCACAAAATGGAAGTTGTGTAGTATATGCACAGTCCCACTCAGCTCCATGATTATTACTATAAATCAAGGGCCATTATCGAGGAGGCGTAAGTATCGATATGCACGGTGATGTTTCATGGACACTTTAATATCGATATAATCACATGTCATTTTGCTTTCCCTTATATTGAACCATCGTCATCATGGATAATTTGACTCTTACTGTCGTTCTACATTGACCACGATTGTTCCGATTTTTTTCCCCCATTCAAATACAAATACATACAAATCATGGAGCGGAATGGTACTGTACATGTGCACTGCTATTTTTGTTTTACGACAAAGCGACAAACATTTTATTTGCACCAAGGTCGATTTTATTTACTTATTAATGAATGTATTTATTTTTAAGGGATGTAGTCTGCATTCATAGTGAAAAACTACCATCTTAAACCTATAATTATACTTGTTGGTTTGGATCCCAACTTTCTATAAAATTGCTACTTGTAATTTACCACTCTTCTTTCACACTAAAAAGTGAAACTCCATTATTATGGAGTAATTCCTCCAAATACATAGGATATTTTGGTGCAGGACAAATCATAAGGTTGTCTTCACTAGGCAGGATGAGTAATCCCTTGTCTTTGTCCAATTACTGCAAAATTATGCCTATTTGCGTTGCCACTGACCTGTAAATAGATTTGAAAATAGGTTAAATAAGTCCACATTTGCTTCAGTCTGGTTTAGAAGAACATTTAAACTTAGCTTTTTTTGTTTGGACATTTTAGGTGTTTGAGACGCTGGGCCCCAGTGGTCACAGGCTAATGGAGGACGCCGTGTCCCTGGCCGAGGTCAACTCGGTATACATTGTGCAGGAGTACATGGATACGGATCTGTGTAAGGTGCTGGAGCGGGGCCTCCTTTCCGAGGGCCACGCCAGGCTATTCGTGTACCAGCTGCTCAGGGGCCTCAAGTATATACACTCTGCCAACGTGCTGCACCGTGACCTCAAGCCCGCCAACCTGTTTGTCAACACGGAAGACCTGGTCCTGAAGATCGGCGACTTTGGCCTGGCACGTATCATGGACCCACACTACTCTCACAAGGTAGGACCAGCAGCCAGAGGGCTATGGCTAAATGCGGTGCTGCTATATAACCCCTCTGTAGTCTTTCCAAGTTCTATTCCATATATTCTTTCTCTGGGTATTATGATTGTGAGTGTCAGCCATATCCCATTATATCCTTATTTATATATATATTTATTTTTTTGATTGCATCGTTCAGCAAGGGGATGGTGATGTAAAAAGATGTGTAGACTGGTCTACAACACTGACAAAACCAGCACTTTCTTTGCCTGCTCACATGATATTTTTTCAGCCATATTTTCGGCCATTGTCCAGAACCATGGTGGTCCCCTTCATCACAGCACTTCACAATAGGAAGTAAACAAGGAGGGGGTATAGAACCTTGAAGTCACGCTTGTTTTCCTTCCCAGAGGGAACTCCAGCCTACTGAACACTATAAATGCTAGGAACCATTATGGCTTTTTAGAGCTACAGGCCCTGTCCTTGAGTTACAAGAACTACAAGAACATGCTTTTTTATGAATGCTTCGGTTTTTCTGTAAACTTCAAATGTAAATGCTGAAACCAGAGTACCTGCCGCTGGATTACACAGTGTTCCAAATTATCATTATTATTATATTGTGTCCTAGGGCTCTTTGGATCACTGAAATCAATGTCAGACACCTGTGATAATTTGTTTGCCAGGGGAGCCCAATTAAAGGAAAACTACTTAAGAAGGACGTTCCACATTATTAAGCAGGCCACAGGTTTCAAGCAATTTGGTCAAGAAAAAGGATCTCTCTGCTGCCGAAAAGCGTCAAATTGTGCAATGCCTTGGACAAGGTATGAAAAAGTTAGATATTTCACAAAACCTTAAGCGCGATCATTGTACTGTGAAGAGATTTGTGGCTGATTCAGAGCACAGAAGGGTTTGTGCAGGTAAAGGCATAATGAGGAAGGTTTCTGCCAGACAAATTTATCGGATTAAGAGGGCAGCTGCTAAAATGCCATTACAAAGCAGCAAACCGGTATTTGAAGCTGCTGGTGCCTCTGGAGTCCCGCGAACCTCAAGGAGTAAGATCCTCTAGAGCATAGGTGTCAAACTCAGGCCCGATTTGGCCCGCGAGATCATATCAAATGTGTATTCAAGCTGGCCTGCCAGTATATAACACATACACCGCTAATACTACAAATCCCACAATGCTTTGTTAGTGCGTTGGCGCATCAGCCGAGACCGCCAAGCGCCCCCTCCTTCTCTGCTGACAATCATTAGCATCCATACTACCAGTCACCTCGGACAAACTTAATCCACCCCTCCCCAAAAATGGCCAAACAAAAGATGGAGAGCTTTCAAGACCGGTGGGAGGCAAAAGGCTGATGTGCGTTTCATTTCAAATTTAAATTCTTATGTGTTTATATATTAAGCTTTGCTTGTTCCAGATTCAATGTTTATGCAAAACTAAAGTTTGTTTCCATATGAAAAGGTTCAACATTATATATCTGAAGAGAAGGGAAAACATGCACAATTGCAGTACATTTTTCAATAAATATTGAGTTTGGCCCGCGACTTCGTCCCAGTTTTAAATTTTGGCCCATTGTGAATTTGAGTTTGACACCCCTGCTCTAGAGGCTTACAGTTGTGCATAAACCCACTATTTGGCCACCCCTAACCAATGCTCACAAGGAGAAACGGTTGCAGTGGGCCCAGAAAGTCTCATTTTCAAACAGTCTTGTTTACTGACGAGTGCCGTGCAACCCTGGATAGTCCAGATGGATAGAGTACTGGATGGTTGGTGGATGGCCACCATGTCCCAACAAGGCTGCGACTTCAGCAAGGAGGTGGCAGAGTGATGTTTTGGGCCAGAATCATGGGGAGAGAGCTGGTAGGCCCCTTTTAAGGTCCCTGAAAGTGTGAAAATGACCTCTGCAAAGTATATAGAGTGTATATAGAGTTTTCTGACTGACCACTTTCTTCCATGGTATAAAAATAAGAACCGTGCCTTCTGTAGCAAAATCATCTTCATGCATGACAATGCACCATCTCATTCTGCAATGAATACCTCTGTGTCATTGGCTGCTATGGGCATAAAAGGAGAGAAACTCATGGTGTGGCCCCCATCCTCCCCTGACCTCAACCCTATTGAGAACCTTTTGGAGCATCCTCAAGCAAAGGATCTATGAGGGTGGGAGGCAGTTTGCATCAAAACAGCAGCTCTGGGAGGCTATTCTGACATCCTGCAAAGACATTCAAGCAGAATCTTTCTAAAAACTCACAAGCTCAATGGACGCAAGAATTGTGATGGTGATATCAAAGAAGGGGTCCTATGTTTTTATTTTTTAAAAATACTGTTATTGGGAGGTTTGTTCAATAAATGTTGAATTATGTATGTAATGTAACTATTCACACAATGTCGATATCAAAACATTTATTGTTAACATTTCAATATTTATTAAACATTTATTTAACATGGCATTTAGAGCATTGCTCCTCAACAATCTCTCCCAAAATAAAATTTGAAACAGACGGACAGATTAGAAACATGTTCGGACTGGTATCTCACTGGTGTCTCAATAGACAACTCAACAGTCTTAACAAAGTTTACTTGGAGGGTATTGATTAATCACCCGTCCGGTGTAAGCAAACGGATTAGAAAGTGTCCGGACTGGTAGCGCTAACAGCTTTAAATTAGGAAATGTAATTCCACGGGAGGAATTACTTGTGCATAGGAATGCCCGTTATCATTGACTTAAATTCAGTTGAGGCTGCCTGATAGTTGCCAGCTGGAAAGCAATTAGCGGAGTCAAACGTAACAATTGGAAAGCTAGGCTCAGTGTTATCTCTATGATTTTATTTGCATTTTGAATCACAAATATCTCAAAAAGTATAAAGTTTACAAAAATGAAAACTACATAGCACAGCCATACGGAAGTAGACCTTTGTAATACAGTTTGAATGAAATCTCAAGGTTTAGTTGTTTAGCTTCCATTAATTGCACATTTCGGTGTGAAGAAGACTACTATGGCGAAAAGCATTATCAAAGCGATAAACAAGTACTTTCCGCTAGATGCCACTGAATTAAACACCACCCTTTAACTAATCACCTGCCAAGTAAGGAAGTGCCTGCCCTTATCCAACATGTTTCCCCGGATGACGTCCCACATGGTTTTGTCCAATAACTCTTTACTTTATTCATGATCTGCAATTTTATGTTGCCGTTCAACGATGTTTCCTATCCCTCAGGGAACATAATCTCCAATAAAAGAAGATGATTTTAAGTTAAACTGCATTCTTTCTTGGAAAGAGAACACGAGGAGAGCAAAATAAGCATTATAACTATTACCAGTCACTATAACTATTCCTATGAAGTTGATCATGTAAAGTGAAGACTTAGTGTTGAAGGAGCAGCGAGCAGCAGAGCTTCCATTCTCTCGTGGCTCACATTCCACAGCGACTCGCGCGCGGCGCGTTCGTGCGCGAGAGGCACATGTCAGGACATAAGAGTTTGCACTTTGACCCTCACAGTTTCAGGGGCGTTTTAGGCTAAAACACATTGGAGTTCTCGCTCACTGGGACAACGAACAACGGACGCGAAATTATTGATGACTATTCTCCGTATTTTGTTTGCAAGATGAGCAATAGAAACGAAAGCGTGGAGCTCGAGGAGTGCCGACCTAACCCCGGGTTCCAGGAATATGGCGTCGACAGCCGGGACTCCGCATCCATGGACTCCACAGGTGTCGGCCAGTATACGCAGATTAAACCGTACGCTGGGATGCCCAAAGAAGTTCTGCTGCTCTACTCCAGTCAAGCCCGATACAGAGTTCCCCGACAGATATTGTTTTGGCTCATTATTGTCTGCATTTTGACGCTGGTGGTGCTGACGATAACGATAGTCGCCGTGTCGCCGCGGTGCCTGGGCTGGTGGCAGGCGTCTCCTCTCTACCAACTGTACCCGCGATCCTTCAAGGACTCGGACGGCGACGGCGTCGGGGATCTCAAAGGTACGTTTGCTATTTTGACTTCATGGGTTTCAATACACTGCCACTGATTTATTGTTTTACATAACTTTTACTAATACACGTAGTTAATGGTTAAGCCATGGTTAAGACTTGCATTTGGCACTGGTCAATCTACACCCTAAAATTACCTTTAGTCTAAAGGATTATCTGATAGCCAATGCAGTTATTTTTATTTATAAGATGTCTTGACATCCACATGGTTTAAAACAAACCGAACCATCCAATGTGCACCCAACCTTTTAACATTCCACCACAACCTGAAAAGGATAAAACATCGGTAACTAACAGGTTTAATATGGTTTGGAGACAGATGATACAGGTTTAGATCAAGCGTAATACCGTTGTTATTGCTTCTCAATAACGTTGTTATTGCTTGCTATTTTTATAGGCTATTAATATACAATGATAACATTAGGCCTATTGTTAAAATATTTTTCCCTAAAAAAAATTCAACCTTCTCTTCTGTTCTTCCTGTGTTTATGTTGTCCGTATGACTGTGCTAATCTGAATGACTAAAAGGAAGAAAGAAAAGTCTAATGGGTTCATAGTTTGGCACTAAAGGTTTTTCTGGCACTGGAGACATTTTATAAGACAGCTGAAGTAGCAACACACAGCATCATAGGACGTGGCCCTCTGTGCCAGGAAATGTCCTGCAGAGGAACATAGGGAGCTGTCATTTTGTTAAGGAGCCAAGATGGAAGAAGAATACACCGAGTCTTGGCACAGGGCAGCAGGACTGGAAGCTTCCCAGGAGAAAATCGCTGTAATTGTCAATAGCAATCAGAAATGAAAAATGCTGTTTACCATTTAAATAACTTTTAACAGGGCTGCTAAAGTGGGAATATATAAAAAACGATCTTTTAACAAGAGTTTATTTTGCTAGCATGTTACTGGAAATCACCTTTAAGTGTAGAACTCATGGTCATAAATAAGTGGTCCACTTTACAAAAAGTCACATCAGATTGGGCCTCTTGGTTCCTTCACACTGAGAACAAAGACAAGAACCCTCTGTTTACTTGGACAAGTCCTTGCTATTCCTCTATGGCGGCTTTCCATGCACACTTTTGAACACACGCAAACACACTTCTCTTGAATATGTTTTATTCTAATTTGTTTTTGTTTGCTGGATGAACAGGTATCATAGAGCAGCTGTCTCATTTTGAATACCTGAACATCAAGTCGGTCTGGATCAGCCCCTTCTACCGCTCCCCCATGAAGGACTTTGGCTACGATGTGGAGGACTTCCTGGATGTGGACCCCGTGTTTGGGACCATGCAGGACTTTGAGGAGCTCCTGGCCCAGATGCATAACCGAGGTGTGTGTGGGTGTGGGTGTGGGTGGGTG
>JAOPJK010000033.1:13369788-13385737 GCA_027123565.1 Phycis chesteri
AGCTCTCACGTATCCCGGTGTGTGTGTGTGTGTGTGTGTGTGTGTGTGTGTGTGTGTGTGTGTGTGTGTGTGTGTGTCTAGATCATTCACTGTCCCATACTATATAGCAGGGCTCAGGAAACTTTCTAAACTATCTTTATTTTTCATAATAATATTGTTATCATCCATCGCTAGATTTTTTTTTCTTTGGCAAACTCCAAGAAAGACTGAAATAAATCGTCTCCTATTATTGATCCCTTCATTGGCAAAACAGCAAAACTTTCCTCATGCAGTGTCACCTGCAGTGTACCTCGCAATTACACTATACTGAGATACATGGCTAACGTCTGTTGACTCATCTGTTGACTATGTCCTTAATTCGACTTGATTTGCCACCATAATGGTACGATCGTGAACAGTTGTTGCCGACAGAGGGATGTCTTTTATTTGTTTGATTATCTTGCCTTTATTGGAGAAGTCATCAAACAGTTCATTGACCACATCAAGCATGAATGTTTTGGCATACTCGCCATCTGTGAACGGCTTTCCATTCTTGACTATTGCCAAAGCACCAGCAAAGCCAGCCGAATTAACCTCCACCTTGCTTGGTCCATCCACCAAGCTGCTGCTGACTGGTTTGTATTCTCAGCTGCTCTTCCCAAGCCTTTTTCCTGCTGTCCCCAGATGGATCTTTGGATGCAAATGAAGCATGGTGCGTATCGAAGTGCCGCTTTACATTTGACCATCGATGCAATTTTATAATTGCATATTAAACATACCGTAGATCCTGCTCTTTCCACTAAGGCAAATTCCCCCGTCCACGCAGACTAGAACGCACGGTAATCCTCATCTTTTTTTCTTTTTGCCATCTTTCGCGTCTCAAGGGTTCGAAACACTAGCTGACGAAAAGGAGGAGTTTATATCTTGACCTTGCAATGACCTGTGTCGCTCCGCTTTATCCAATGAAAATGTATTTTTGGTGTCGACAGATTAAAATCGATCAGAATATTTTATATTTTGAATTTCATTTTCAAAACGAATTTATGTTATAAGGTTTACTTTAAAATGACACAGTATAATTATTTAATACTTGTTCATTATCATGTTAAAAAATGTCAGCTCAAAATTGTTTGCGAGCAATTTGCCATCATCAAAAGAGCCATAATTGGCTCACGAGCAATAGGTTTCCGACTCCTGCTGTATAGTATGGGACATAGCATTCAATTCATGTAACTTTTTGGTTTCATACCAAGGTTTTGGACATACCAAAAAATGCAAACGTCAGTGAAAAGAAAATCTCCATCAACAAGCATTTATCACCTGAAGATGTAGATGAAGTCGTTGATGCCTCCGTTTCATCATCCGCGGAGGGTTAAACTTATTCGGTACTGGCCAATGTTAGCAGCAGGGCTATCAAACACGGAACACTCCTCCGTTTTTAAATATGTTGCGTTTGACCAGGTGTTTCGTCAACTTAGATGTGTTTTCCTGACTAGCTTTTAATTTTGCATTACAACTGTTGGAACGAGTTTTGAAAAGTGGAAAATACCAAACTTGTGACCACATTCAGTTCTCCATTGACCTGACTGCTTGAATTCAGCCATTAAACCAGTTGCAACATAGTCGTATGCTCTCAGTCTCTCTAGTGTATACTGTAGTCTGCTGTCTCATCCACCAGATGCGCCCTCAGCCTTTCAGATACTGAAATTTGGCCCCAATTGATTCAATTTCAATAGGTACTCAGTAGTACTAAGTTTAAAAGTACAGAGTTTGGTATGCAACCCTAAATTACACCTGCGCTGCATACAGCCATTTGATAACTTCCTGGCGGCTGCTCAAAACCTTCATGATCACCCGTCACACAGAGAACAAGACCTAAAATGTAACCTTTGGATGTGTGTCATCCTTTCTACTGCAGGCTGCCCATAGCAGCATTCCACGTCTGGGGTGCAACTCGCTTGATATTGAAGCTCTGCCACAACAGAGTCGGACCAAAAGTGTATCTGAAAGCCGTGACTTCCTCCACACAGCACTTACTCCTGATGTAGTTTAACTTGTTGAAGCATTTACATTTAACCAACAGAACCGCTCTAACCAAAAAAACCGCTTCAGAATTAAATAGGGAAAAAAAAACAACATCAAAGGAGCATGGTGGAGCAGCACAACCATTACATCGTCTGGGGGAACTCGTATATCTTTTTGTCCTGGCACCAACGCAACCTAGGAGAAAAGAACCTCCCATCCACATAATAGATGGTCGCAATCGAGCTCTGAATATATATGTATATGTGTGTATGTCAACAAATCAAATAATTTCTAGATAAGTAGTTGTAGTTGCTATGGGTGTGCTGATCACAGAATTTTGATTGGGATTCGATTCACTTATAAATCACTGTCACCTTTTAAATGGGGGGGGGGGGATACTGTATAGACTAGAGCAATCAATATCAAATAATGGCTTTACAGAGAGGAGTGCTGCTGATACACCGCTAGACACACAGGACTCATACCAGTGACTGCGTCTTCAGTTCCCTGTATCAGATCGCTGGATTTGGCACGTGAAGATTTGTTGAATATCCAATATATTTCAAACTTTCAACCCTCCCCCCCACCATTTACCACAACTACAATCTAATTATGTAGAAACACTGTAATGTGTGCATTATCATTATAAAAGTTACATCAACGTTTTTAGTTATTTTTTAGTATGATTGCTTTTTACCACGGATGACAGCGGTGGGCTACCCCACATAACATTTACTACAGCTGTTAGGATAGTCCACTCCTCTAAAGGTAAGTTAGCTAATTAACATAACATTTACTACAGCTGTTACATAGTCCACTCCTCTAAAGGTAAGCTGTTAGGATAGTCCACTCCTCTAAAGGTAAGTTAGCTAATTAACATGTTACTTGAGGCCATTTCATTTTTAATGAAATTACATAACGTAGCTATTCATAATGTCAAAAATGAATACTTTACTTTGCCCATGAAGATGATTTCTGCCATGTTCACAGCAGATTAATTTCAACCGGCAATGGTGATTCAGACAACTCCCATGCTCCTTCACAATGTCATCAAACTTTTGAAAGTCTTGTGAATTGTTTTGATTGAGAGTGCCAGAAAATACCTATTATACCTTTAACCCAGTCATCACAAAAAAAATCGGAAAATGTTAGAAGATTGTGTTCTGAACTGAATGTTCTGAAGAAGTAGATGCATTACTCCTGTAGCTCCTGATGTGCCACTGGAGCAGGTCAAAAAGCTATTCAACGTTACTTTACAACACGTGTCAAACTCAAGGCCGTGGCCCGGGAGTACTTAAAAGGCATATGCTGCTTCACAGCGTACCGTGAACTACAGCTCCCACAATGCATTTAACATTTTTGTGATCCGCAAAATTATGCCGCTAGATTGCAGTGGTTCCAGTGTTCCATGTATTTTTACATTCATATAAATGCATGTACAGTATTTGTACACTTGAATGAATAATAATGAAATGCAGAGACAGACAGTTACTTAACAATATGTTAAGGAGTAGTTAAATGTATACAGTCTTGCAGTTACAACCGGCCCTTTGAGGGAAACCATAATGCTGATGGGGCCCGGGGTGAAAATGAGTTACGCAAAACTACCAAGATGCTACGCGATACAACGTTTTCATGCTCAGTGTAGCTCCAGGGTAAGGGTATTTTTAATATATTTAAATAAAGTCTTCCATCTAGTGACACACTGTGTTTCTATTGGTGGCAAGGCATAAACATCTGAGATAAGGTATATCAACCTCAAGTACCTTTTGTTCTGTCCCAACTGAGCTGCGACACAGACATGCCTAACATAAGGAAGGTAACACTTACCCCTGGCAGGATCTTCATGTTGTGTAGTGCATTTTGTGCTTCCAAGGCAGATTTGCGTGTGTAATACGTTATGAAACAGCACCCTGTGGCGGACGGAACAGACAGTAGAGAGGTTATCGCCTTGTCGCCCACAAAAAAATTCAAACAATATAATATATATTCCTATTGGTGGATGCCTTCATCAAAAGCATCTTGCAGTACCATGAGTGCAGTGATTACATTGTTAGCATGGGTGGGAGTTGAACTACTAACTCTGCAGTGTTAACCCCATGCTCTACCAGTTGAGCTACATAAGAGTGCATAGTATTCTAGTAATACATCTATTAATTTCTTGTTTGTCAAGGATTTGGGGGCTTTAATGATGCACAAACATCCATAATGCACTAGGATACATCCGATACATCCATCTCTTCTTCTTGGCTTGGAAGCATGTGGTTAACAAGCACTCACCTTTGCTCTGTGGGGGATTCTGGCTGCGGTCTCGGAGAACATTGATCTCATACACAGCCCCGTAGGGCTCAAACAGCTCCCGCAGCTGGTCCTCGGACCAGGACCGTGGGATTTGGCCCACAAACATCTTGATGGCGTCCATGTCTGGCTGGTCCGGATTGTCCAAGGACCCATTCATCTTCTTTCCACTGCAAGAAAGAGCAACAAGGGGAGATTGAGAGGTGAGTAAATTCCCTTGGAGGCAGAGGGGGCGACTAAATACAAATCTACAAAACTGAATTCAGGCAGAACTATGTCAACATGCAATAAATCAACTCATGCATCACGGAATATGGCCATACTTGGGATGTTACAATTTCCCCTTTTTAGAATTAGAACAATTGCTGTGATGGCCATGTTATGGTTAAATTGTAGACTTTTTAAAATATACTACATGTTTTATCTTGAACATCCAGTAAACAATGGTCGTAGTTGGATATGCATTCTTAGATTCGTATTCATTTCTATTGTTGATCAACCAACATTTCTCCGAAAAATAATACCCCAAGAATTACATTATGGGCACATAAGTTCCTGATCAACCAATAAGCCCTGCCAACGGCCACATCCAAAGGCAATTAGTGCTTGATTCAGAGATACCTCTATGTAACATCACATTTAAATCATTAAGTCACAAAATCATTACTCATAGGAGATAGACAGCTCATTCAGCCAACTTGAAGGCTAATACCAGGTGAGTTATATGGGGAGTAATTTGGATCCAGAAGGTCCAACTCCGAAGTTCCAAACCAATCACCATGGTGGTGGTGGAGTGTATGCAACTTATTTTCTTTGGATAAAACCTGACACAGTCATCAGTACTTGTCAGACATGTTGTAGCACATCAAGTGTAAACACTCTCCAGATTAACATAAAAGCTCTCTTGAGGCAATGTCTACCTGCCAACACCCTGGCTACAGCCCAGTCTTTTTCTTGACAGTCAGATAGAGTACATCAAGTTGTTAAGCGTCAACAAATTCTAATACAACACAATAAATTTGTTAGAATTATCAACTGTACCAAAATTCTAATAGAAGCTTTACTCTCAGTGTATATCCTGTCCAGCACGAAGGTGTAAATAGACATTCCATCGCTCAATCCACAGGACTACAGTGCAAAGACCAATACAAATGCAAGCATGCATATAGTCATGTCAAAAAGGTTGCAGTGCAGTCATCCTAAGCTGCAGATCCACAGCACAATTCCCTGAGCAAAACATTCTATTGAAACAGCACCACTTACACAGGACTGGAATTCAACGAGCAATGATCCACCATCATCTCAGGTAAAAAGTCCAACTTAAAAGAAGCCATGGTTGTCCAGTAATCGTTCTCTCTTTACTTCTTACTTCTTATTAACATAAATACTTTGTTAGTGAAAAGATGAAGACAACCACACCGGTGTGCTATATAACACCCAATTTTACACTTGATCCCGACAGGTGGTCTTTCCATCAGCAAAAGACAGAAAAACTATGCTCTGTTCCACATAGCAAACACCTCTTCACCCCGGAGCCAAATCTACCAAAGGCAAAAAAAATTGGTACAAAATAAACGAACAAAAAGAAAAAATGTCACAAATGACACCAAGTGGGGCAAAATGTTGAACGGTGTAGAAAAAAAAACAGGACAGAATGACCGAGGCCAAAAGAGGGATGAGTCAAGGGAGCACCGGGGAGGGACACATGGGATCACAGCAAACCACAGAGGGAGTGGTGGCAGCTCGGGGGGGTTGGGCCCCACAATAGACACACAAAAGTGCTGATGACCGGGGGATCTTTGTGAGCATTTCTCCTAGGCTAGCAGATCTGCCTGCAGTGTCAGATAAACGGGATGTCAGATTGATGGTGATAAGGCCCAGTGGACAGTGGGAATGAATTGCTCTTTGCAGCCGGCAGGTAATCCCTGGACAAATCAGACAGGGAATGGACAATTGGTTGAGGCGTGATGGGGTTGGGGGGGCAGGGTGCTTTCTACCGTTGTTCTAGTTGTAGCGGTGATTGTAGTGTGACTGTGTGTGTGTGTTTGTGTACAAAAAAAAAACACAGCAAAAGGGGGAGGATCAGTGTCATATGATAACACTGCAGACTTTCATATGAGCACTTCAATCCAGATGCTTTTATCGTACTGGTAACATGGAGACGGTACATCTCCATGTTACCAGTACTTTACATTGAGCTTGGGTGGCAGTATAGCATCCCGTACTCTTGCTTCATTATAATGATACACACTGTAACCAACATGGCCTTTCTCCCTGCCTACTACTGGTTTTGCTGAATGTTATCATTAATAGGATGGCATAGTCATTTAGAATGCACAGGGAAAGATGAGCTTGTGTTAGCTGCTCACAGAACAGAATTCAGTGGCAAATGAATGCCACCAGTGCCACCGCTTCATCCCAATGTGCCCCTATATGGGTAAGACCCTCTCGCGCCAAATGTAAAGATGTAAGAAATGCAAGTCATGAGACCCCAAGAACAATTATATCCTCAACTTCTGGTCTACCAACCATCTTTAGCTAGACAAAACAACGAAAAATATAAGCATAACTGTGCACATATACAACAATGGCGATATTTTACTTGTCAAGCAATCTACCCAAACTCAATCAAATGAAAGCCGAGACTCTGATTCCATACTTTGTTGTAGTTACAACAACAAAAATGATGGATAAACCTGAGTCTTGGAAACATTTTACAACTGCACATGGTGTTTACATTACACGTATAGTAGCCAAGAGAGGATTTCACCGGAACTATGTCAATTGCATTCAATAAGAAAAAACGGTCAATTGTATTCGCCCTAACCTGCCAATAGAGCGGTCAAATGTCACTTTAACAATGGGTTCTCGATATTTCCAACATTGCACTGGATTTATCGTTTATTTGGAGAGTCCGCCTAAACATACCTCTACTAAAACATCTCTATCTTGTCCTTACTGCACTTTATTGGCATCAATTATTGACCCAGGTTCTCAGGTAGATGTATTATTCACTCTGACCCAGTAGCATCCACGTTAATTATTTCACTTGCACAACAATCTTTGTTTTTTTTGTTATCTTTGCTTTGGTACCAACATGACATACGATAGCCCGTGCAGTAGTAGAGATATATTATATTTACTTTGAGTATGTTGGTTTGGGATTTTTTTTTTTTTTTTTTTAAAGGCCTAGTGATGAAGAGGTTAATGAATTTTGGACTTCACGCGGCTACCAGCCATTGTTTACTATGTACACACCAGCCTATAATACACCTTGCCCACAGATTTCTTGTAGGGAAGACAATAACTCTCCTTTAATCAGAGGAATGCCTTGGCTGTTGAGAAATGTGATAAATGAATGGGGGGGGGGGCTGTACTGGCTGGCAGACCAGTCCTAGTTATATTTACTCTCTGGGTTGGAGGAAGAAAGGAAGACCTCTGGGACAGTCTATCAATTTGTCACAATGGCTTAGCCAAAACTGGACATGTTCCAACGAGGAGAAGGAAAGGGGGATCAAGGCTGGGTTGTTGGGAGTAGGCAGGCAATAAGGTGGTAGTCCTTACCCCCCCATGTTTGCAGCCTCTGGGGCAAGAAGGGAGAGCTCAGGCTGTGCTTGCCCAGGCTGCCCAGGCTGCCCATGCTGCTCCGGAGACAAGTACAAGGTTTCAGGGTCCAGGCTATCCATCCAGGTCCTCGCACTAACACTACTAAAGTAAAAAAACACAATACAGACACACACACATAGAACAAAACTTCTGATTTACTAGAAACAGACTGACAGAATACCAGAATACCAAACCACTACCAAGACCTTTACCCTACTTGTTTCCATGTTTTTTTAGGTTTTACTTTTAAATGTGAAGAAATCCAAGAGAAGATGAGGGTCAATGAGACATGAGATGACTGAATACATCACACACCAACATTTAGAACAGATGCACTGGCCAATTTACCTAACCAAGCTGAATAAGGCATTAAGCAAAAGTAAGTAAAAGGTGGATCAGGTCATCTAAGCAGACGATTACCATATGAGTTATAGGTATACTATTTTAAAATCTGAAATAATGAGGAAAAACCAACCACACTAAAAAACGTTTCAATAGTCCACCCTATACAACAGTGCTACCTTTTGTGACTGTCTTCTGGCTTAGCAAATGTTAAAGTGAAGAAATGTTAATTGACTTTCTGGTTTACACTGTGCTCAGGGAGGATTGAGAATGTGACCACAGGCAATCTCTCACAGGGAGGACTCATTAAAGGGATACAAAGCATCTTCTCTGCAGCTCCTGCCCCAACAATATACTCCCTGGTTCCATAATTTAGAGAAATGTATTCGTGTGTCAAGAAGGTGGATAGGGTAGACATGGCAGAGGGGATAGAATAATTAGCCAAAATACACGTAAAAGGCCTAGTAATAGCAACAAAATAAGTGCCACTGGCAGTGCTATAGAAGCTATGGTTAGAAAATTGCTGAGTGCATTACTAAATATACAGCTTCTGCTACCCTAGCACCAATAGTGAGCTGCAGTTACACATAGGCGAATACCTGACATTTCCATCGTAGCTTAGACTTTAGCATGCAAAGTGTTCGCCGGCGTTACTCCCAAGTCTTATATACGGCTTCTCACACCAGCATGCTAACATCTAGCAGACGTTACTCTCCATTCTCGAACAGAGAATGATGTATTATAAAGAACGGTCTTACATAGAGCTTCTCATATTAGCATGCTAAGACATATCTGACGCTTCTCCCAAGTCTCTCATAGGGATGGATTCTGATGTCTGCTAACAGTTAGCCGACGTTCCTCCAAAGTCTCCAGTGACGCATGTTATTCTTTGACAAAAGACGGAAAATTCGTCAGCCTTGGTAACAACACCTCCCCACCACCACCACCACTACATACAGTTACTCGCTTTATGGCCAACATAGTCTGTCAGCTACGATATTAGAAAAAGGTTAAAATGGTAAACCCAACCAGTTGTCTAGCAAGGTAGCCACCATAATGCTGCTTCTATCAGCTCGAACAACATTAGCTCACCAACTTACCTGTACCTTCCTAACGTTAGGGCCGATGTGTTGCTTACGGAAATAAATAAAGGTGGTGGTGTACAAAAAATATGTGTCAAGACTTTATTTTGGAATTATAATCGAGTGTGGCAACAAATATTTGTCACCCACATTAAGACTTGCAGTTTGCAAGCGGCCGTGCAAGGGGAGCGTGAGTGTAAAATGGCAGTCTTTCCTGCATGCTCCGTACCATCTGACGGTGAGACAGGGCGAGTGTGTGTACAGTAATAAAAAGCAATTAATTACTGAAAATATTATTCAAATAGATGGTATGTTAAAATCCCTGATTTTGAAACGTCATATACGCCGAATTAATCTTAGAATTCGGCTTGGTTTTGTGCAACACTGTAGGAGTTGTGTGAGCGTAAACATTGGTTCTCCGTTAATTTAAGTGGTACAGTCCATAAAAGTGTAAAACGCTGAAATGGATTTCAGTCTTTCATGTATCGAAAGTCATCATTCAATCAAAATGTAGGCTACATATTGCATACGTTTACAAATTTGCATACAAAGTCAATGCTATAATCAGTTAGCGCCCCTGGGGACTCACCAATATGGTTTTTGACGGCGGTGATTTTAGTTTGATATTCGACATTCGACTTATTTCCTTTTGCAAAACACAATGGCTCCTTGAATGGAGGGCCGATTTCTTCCAGATTAATCTTCTTGTAAAGACTGGACATTTGACGATATTTCGCAAATAAACGGCTTTGAATGTCTCGCTGTGATGCTCTTTTTCTGCCTGCGGATGTTTAGGGACCATCTAAAAGGCGCATGCAGCAATATGTAAAATGTCATATATAGGCTATATATATTAGTTACATTAGATTTTCAGTACCTGCAATGAAAACGGTGATATTGACTAAACAATTCATGTGAAAATAGGGTGGGGATATTATTAATGACATAAATGTTTTGAGGTCAGTCTAACCCAAATTAAGGGAGCTATTGAAAAAGCAAGTTTTGGTCATTTGTGCTTCGGCAGCTGCTGGTGTGGCCTGATCCTAATGCCTCTGTTTTCTGGTGTAATCTAGAAGAAAATATTCTATGTCCCTGGAACTTGCAGGATATCCTTTTTGCCAATTTATTAAATCCGCAATGTCAACTGTGCCTCGGCCCAATTGTTTCCCGATTCCGCAGAGCTGAATCGCAATGTAGCAGTTCCAGTAAGTGGCATACGTTTACGCCTATATTTAACAATAATGATAACTGTTGATTGGAGGGAGAACTATTTAATCCTCTCATTGGAGTAGTAGTAACATTCACAGCATAGATGACGTTCGTAATGCGGTTATCTCCTTTTAAGATAGTTGTGTGTTAGAGTTGTAGTCAAGACCGCCTAAACCGAGACCAAGACACTACCAAGACTAGAGGGTATCGAGACCAAGACCAAGACCCAGACCCAGACCGGGGAAAAAACAGACTAGTGTTTAAGTTACACCAATACGTAAACAATACAATGACGAACAGCAGCAGACCGGGGTTCAGCCACAGTTTACATTCAATACATATCAGACGGTATTATTTCAACTACAGGCAGAACAATACAGAGACAGAGCATGTCATGTGTGTGACTGTGAGCTCACTGTAAATGTGTTCGCAGACTGGGTGAGATCAAGTATGTGCAGCAATTGCATGATGGCTGTTGCTGCACTATTAGAGGATTGAGACTCCCTTTTCACTTAAGTGTGCTGTTTAGGACTGACATGACCGGTACTCCCAACGTCATCTGACAAAACAACAAACACCTTCAACATCATCTTGCACCTCCAACAACTGTCTAAAGAATGGGAAATATGTAACCTATTTAATTTTCTGAGGAAACTGTAACATCAGATTAAAGATACACAATTCTAAACTTGAAATTGCATCATTGTAGTAGCCAAATTACACTGTATGATATCAACTTCCCTGAAATGGATTAGGCCTAATGTTTAGTCAACACAACGGCGATACACAAATGTTATTTAAAAGTAATTTATTTAGTAAAACAACACCATCATTAGTACAATACTGTAATCAAACAATACACAGACACGCGCACATGTCACACGCACGCACGCACACACACAAGGACAGATCAAAGACACAAATTCATCGAATCAAATGCAAAATACAAATACTTAATACTAATACATTAGGAACTGTACATCAAATTGTACATTAATAAGAATAAGAATAAGTGCTTACAAGATTCTGACATCTTGATGTCTGCAGTGGCATGTGATTATAACACACTGTCAATGATACCAAGCCTGTTGTTCAGTGGGGCAAGAACAATAGAACACAGACATGTTCTATTTTTCAATAAAAACTATTTTCATTTCACTATTTCAAATTTTCACTCATTTTCACTATGAGTGCTGCTTCATATATAAGGCTTTGTGATGAGCATGAGCTCGCTGCTTGGTTTATGCACAAACCCCCTCGAGACCTCTATGTCCGAGACCAAGACAAGACCGAGACCAAATACAGTCGAGTACGAGATAAGACCAAGACCACGTAAAAGTGGTCTCTTGTTGTGGTAACAAATGAAACCCAGCAGAAGGGGGCACCGGCACGGGAGACGACAATGAGCTCTAAATGAAATCAACCGAGATGTTAGATTAAACCAAAAGATATTTTTTTTAATATTCAGTTGTTAACAAGTGAACAGGCACAGTTCAACAGAGAGCAATACACTGGATACAGCTTTCTCAGAATTGCGCCCCAGGTATTATTGGCAGGTGCCTTTTATAGGGTAAGGTAAACGACTCCGAGGGTACAGATGACCCAAAAGAGATACTGAAATACGACTTAAGATAGGGATAGACACCACTTTCTGCCCTATCTCATTCTTCCAGACGAACACAGAGTCTCAGCTCGTTCCCGAGGCCTTTAGCCCTTCCGTGGCCTAAACAGACCAGGGCACGGGGTCGAGGCCCGTGTTGCCGGCAACCGTCATTAGTGGCTGTATATTTTTTTTCTGGAGAGCGTCCTATGATAACCTACCACTAGACAGAGTATGGAGACGTGATGATCCTGATTTTGATTGGGAGGATGTTTGGTCAAACATAAAGGTGGATTCTCGAAATTCTGATCACCAACTATGTTCATGGAACAAATCTAAACCTGCGTACACTCCAATGCATGGACATTAAACATGATCCCATATGTTGTATTAATGCCCCTTGCACTTTTCTTCATATGATGGTCGACTTGCTTTCAGTGATGTACTTTTTGTTATTGTTGTTTAATTCAAAAACCAGGTTATGCTTTTTGTTGTAGAATATGTGTATTAAATTCAATAAGGATTTGATCACAAAAAAACAAAGCATGCACAATGACATCCCTCACTGTAAGTCTCTGCTATCTTTTCTAAATCTTTTCCATCTCTTCTCATCTCTCTCTCTATCTCTTCTCATCTCTCTCTCCATCACTTCTCATCTCTCGCTCCATCTCTCTTAATCTCGTTTTTTTTCTCAGGCCCAGGTCATGATGGCCTAAAGTCAACTGTCAACTGATTGAGAAGCACACACATATACACACGCATGCACACACACACACACACACACATACACACACACATGCGCGCGCGCACACACACACACACACACTCAGTCTGCAAACACACTTTTGTTTCGACTAACTAATGCAACTCATATACAAATCTTTGTATAATTTTTTCATGGTATAGATGTGTGTCAAATTGGCACTGCCTGTATTTATTATTTACAAACTGTGAGCAGCTATGGTGATGCCATGCTAGACAACAACAAATACCTGATGTACTAATGTCATACTATATTTGTACAAAATATATATTTACATAACATGCTGTATCTCTAACATTAACAAACACATCATACTAACAGGAGAATACAACCATGCAACCATGACAGGACAGGCTAATAAAGAACATTGAATGTCAACATTGGTTCAACCATTCAGCCAGTACCATTTCAGAGAAGCTGTCACAACCCAAAGAGTGAGATTGACTGTTGACATGTGAAAACAGCTTAACAAGGCACAAATAATTGTACTTCTAGCCTACCTTTTAAACATTTACATTTAGAGCATTTAGCAGACGCTTTTGTCCAAAGCGACTTACAATAAGTACGTTTGACAGAAGTAGGTGAAACACTTTGTTGCTGGTAATAGTAGTAGCAAGTCACCAGAACAAGTTTCAAGCAACACGACGATGCGATAGCAGATAAACACTTAAAATAGCCTGCATACCAATACTTATATCAATACATATATTTTCCCCTTTGTGTTGTTAGACTTGTGGCTCAGAGGTTCAAGCATGGCATCGACACTGGGCAAGCTTTGGGTTAGGCCACACAGGACCACATTAAGAATTGTAGTATGCAGTACTGTAAAATGCAATCGATGTCAATGAAACATGTGTAGTCTTCATCACATTTACAGTTCTTGTTGTGATTCACGACAGAAATCTAAAATCTAATTAAGGCCTACAAATACAGGTTTCATTTTGTTAAAAAAAAAAGTGTTTATTGCAATTCTATTATGACACAACATGATGGCGGTACATGCACCCCTTTTTAAATCGAAATATTACAATACAAATGTAACCCCAAATACCTTCCACAGGTCTTATATAGGAAGCCTTTCAATACAGACAAATTTCTGTAGTTGTTGTCGTAATGTTGTCAGGCACATGAAGGTTAAGAAAAAGTTGTATTTCTCTGTAGGGATCCTTTACATAATGTTGTCAGATACATATATTAAAATCTGAGCCTTTCAGTTGCAAAAACAAGCACTTTTAAAAGCTTTACATTGATGGGGCGCTATTGCCACTAAGGTTTACATTGCAGCCATGAATGGGCTCCAATGTAAATGTTAATCTGCGTGATAATGTTAGTGTTAATATGAATGTTTGTTTTGTGTTGTAGTGAAGTGTGTATTGTTGTAGTATGGCATGTTCAGTTGAATTTTGAATTTTAATTTTGTAGCATTGTGTGTTTTGTTGGGTTGTGGGACTATTACGTATTATGGTTCTTCATATGATTCCAATACTGCAATTATTAATGTCTCCAGGCAGAAACGTCACTCAAACAATCAGTGAGTAAGCTAATATACAAGCCACCGACCAGGCGTGCCACAATCTTTATTATTAATCTTTATTACTTTAGTTTGTTAAAATGATCTCATACAGTGTGCCAATATACAGTATGTAGTGGTCCTGTCTGGATTAATTGGTAGAGCAAGACATTAACACTGCCATGGTTACGGATTCCATTCCCACTGCTTATGCTAAGATTGTATGCGCTCACAGTATTGTAAGACATTTTGAATTAAAGCATCCAGCATATTCTAGAGTGTGTATGTCCATTGTATGTCATTCATTCATTACATCATGTACAGTATGTGAGTGTGTGTTTTGTACAGTGTGTTGTTTCATGCACACCGTTTGTATGTTCTATTCCTATACAGTGTTTGTATGATGTTTATTTATTTATGGTTTGTCTGATAGAGGCAGATATAATGCACATACAATCTGAGGAACAACTCTCGGATGCAAGTATCATAGTTTTCATAGCAAATGCTCATTTGCTACTACCATCCCTTAAAGGGCCTTTGGGGAAATAAGAGATTGAAACAGTGAGGTGAAAAGAAGGTAAACTAAGTACAGTACTGAGTGAAGCCTAGGGATGCTGAAAGGAGCATGTGTGAGCAACCAGCTGGGCACACAGACCTGGCATTCTGCAAAAACAACTAGCCACTAGCCAACAACCACTATTTGCTCACCAAATCTCACAACGGATGGACAAGCAGAGTGATAGTGATAGCGCCGCAGTGCCTGCACACGACGCAGAGATGCAAGCTGCTTGTGACGGCTGTCACAACATTAAGCCATTTCTGTTCCAGTAGTTGCCCTGCAAATACTAAATCCGGGTGCAGTATCAGGGGAGATCACATTATTAGCGCAAACATTTGCACGTGGACTGAGAAGTACAGAATAGAATAGCTGTGAATAGAATAGAAGTGCATTTGTTAATCAAATATCAAAGTAATAGCAATAAAATTATTAAAAGAAAATTGACAATTTGATTTTTGTTTAGCAGCTAATGAACAATGTAAAGCCACTTAAACCAAACAGCAACAACCCACAGAAACCATCATCTTTGAATTTGAATTTTTGCTTCTATGTGAAAGTCAGAGTTTTGCACATGCAGAATCCTTTGCATCTCACTAATTCTTTGGCTTCCATGGCATAACCCAATCAAGCAAAAGGATACTACTTAGAATTATACTGTACTAGGAATCTGTCAATCTGTCATCGTAATACAGATTATCTGCCCTGGTTGCACCTTTTTGTTTTGTTTTTTACCTCCACATCCGTGCAGCTCAGTCTCTGAATGTTTTTAAGTCCCCACCTCTATTCACTTGCCTTTGGCTAGTGTCTCCCTTTATGCGCCAGTATATCGTTTTAAATATTCTCTTTTATTGCATTTCTTAAAGGGGCCGTCTGTACTCACTGTCCGGTGGACACCTCCCAGGGGCCGTCTGTACTCACTGTCCGGTGGACACCTCCCAGGGGCCGTCTGTACTCACTGTCCGGTGGACACCTCCCA
>JAOPJK010000033.1:13490502-13503829 GCA_027123565.1 Phycis chesteri
AGTAAAAACTCATACAATGCTTTAATTCCCCTAAAAACTGGAAATTTAATAGTTTCTGTCGGTGAAAGAATGCAGAAGAAATAGTTGTCCAAATAACATATATTTAATAAACATTTTGTGCTGAAAAAAAGTGCTAAAATAAAATAAAATAAAATGTTGTCGTTGAAGAGGACTAACCGGAACGGTTGTATGGTAGCATGTACCCGGTTGGACTGGTTTTGGTGGAACTCCGCATAGGGCTCTTGTTTTGAATGTCGAGCTCAGTGCAGTTAAAAGTTTAAATAACACCTGTTTGTTTTAATGGGCTATACGGCTGCTTAAATATATTTCCCACAAGACCAGGACACAAACTAATCTTAGGTCTCTCATCTGATAAAAAAAAAAAACACGCTTTCCAGTTTCAATGTCAGTTAGACGGGCTCTGGTGAACTGTGCTGTGTTGTGTGTTGAAGAAGGAAGTGTTGTTTATCCGTTCTGCAATAACTGCTACTCAAGGATAGACGTACAACTACAGGACTACAAAAGGTAAGTGGGCAGTAAACAATTAAACATTTGTTTGTGGTAAACAAGGATTATTAATTTTAAAACAAGGATTAGTCATTTATTGAATAATCCTATACTCCCACACTGTTATGGGATAATATAATAATCCCATACTGTTTTAAACCGTGATTGTGAAATTAGTCCAAATATCTGCACGTGATTAAGTCTATGGCATCAAAATATCACTCCAGCCAAGTAGTTAACCCTGCTATAGGGCTTGTACATCAGAATGCATCTAGTGATTTTTAGTTGGTGATCATACTCCGCCATTTAGAGAGTACTGAAGAGAGTTGTAGTAATGTAAAATCTTAAATACATGTAGATATACCGTATCCTAGGCTAATCAAAACTATATATAGATACTCTTTTACCGTCTCTTACATCTCTCTTCTTGGTCTCACAGATGTGCATGCTCCAAGTGTGGCTACAATTGTCCCAAAGCCCTGGTGGGCTACAGATACCGTCTCTCTCTGAGAGTCACCAGGCAGATGTCTATATTTGGGATTACGGTGTTTGGAACATGTCTGGACCCATTCTTTGGTATTCACGCCAGTGGCCTGCAAAGGTACTTACACCCACACCCACATTTCCCGTCTGGGATTAATAAAGTACTATTTTATCTTGTTGTGAAAATGTCATCAGGTTGTGTCAAGCTTTGGGTTTGTCCTCTTCTGTTTCCGTAGGTTGTTGGAAGAGGAACCGGTTGAAGCAGCAACTAGAGCAGTGCTACTAAAGCAGGCGATCAAGGACTGCTTCATTGGCAGACATTTCATTTTTGGGTTAAAGGTACCGAATCTTGTGTTGTTCTGACTGCAATTACATACTGTAGATACTACTAGATAATGATTCTATTACCATGTTAATCCAATATTCCCTTCTAGTGTGTGCTGCTCTGCCATAGGTAGTACTAATATTACTGTTGTACACTGATACTACTAAATCATTATTACCCGTAGTTCAACATATTCCAGGAATTGCAGTTCTGTGGTCATTTTTGCTTTCTGATACAAGATATTGTATATTCATATTGGATATTACTAAGAATGGATTCTCGATTTGTTCAGTGTTGAATGATGATCAGGTTTGTTTGAAATTACATACATTTTTGTGGGACAGACAATAAGCCATACTTAAACCAGGTATTCTAGTCAAAAGGACATCCTGTCTGCAAGTAATTCACTGAGCTCTTGGCTGCCCCCTACAGGTGAACGACATGGCTCACGGCCCATGGTTTGATGGCTCTAGTGGTATGACAGGGGGGACCACCACGGCCCCCGCCCAGTTCATTGCCACCCAGATCCTCCTGCCCTCTGTGGGCGGGGGGGCAGGCTGCTCTGTGCTGCGCTACTACCGGGCCCTGCTGCAGGGGGCCCAGGCCCTGGGCTCCCCTGGCTCCAGTGAGGCCTTCATACCGGTCGCTCCTCTTGTGCTCCCGCTCCAGTCTCCCGGCAGAGCAGTGTCCACCACCACCACCACCCCGCCACACTCCCCCCTGCTTTCCCACTCGCTGCACAGGTAAAGTCCCCTGTACATTTTTCTAACTACACTGTGATGTGTGCTCCACAAGATTACAGGCAGATCACTGTGATACTGTTCTTCAATTTAGGTAAGTTTAGCCTTTCATAAACATCTTTTTATCAGGTGCTTATATCATATGGGCTTTTTTTTTTAGATACAGTTGATTAATGGGTAGGGGTCTGATGGTGTTCCAAGTGGAGACAATCATGGCAAAAACATCTTACAATTCATCTTGTATCTCATCTTTAGTCTTTTTTTACATTTTAATAACGCTCTTGATGTAATTATTTGTCTGATTGCCTTCCTCTTTCTGTCAGATTAATGTACCATGGCTCTGTGTTGAGCCCTGACTCACCGTGGCAACGGTCGCTAGGGGTGGTGACCTCATCAGTGGAACAAGACACTCAGAAGGATGAAGGCGACAAGCGTGATGGCAGGCCACCACGCCACCACCCACAACCAAATGAGGGTCCAGCAGAGACCCAGCGAACACCGGCCATCGCTCTTCACTCAGCTAATGAGAGAGGCTTTAGTATCGGCCATTCCTTCACATGCTCCCCGTGGTCGGCATACACTGCAGAGGCCCCCCTCTCGCCCACCAGTCCAAGTCCCCTCCCCTCCCATGACTCCCCACCAGAAAACCAATCACCTGATCGATGCCCCCAGCAAGTCGATGCGAGTGCTTGTGATCCGCTGGCCTGGGAAGATGACATGGCGTACTCGGAGAGCCTGGAGGCATTCATTATTTGTCAGGAAAACCCCTCTGAGAACAGAACTGCCAGTACTGCTCGTTGTCACGGAAACAGGTGCAGGTCCGCCCAGCACTCCCACAGGAGGACGCTGGCTGATGTCAGCAACATGTGCACTCCAAGCCGTGCACGTGACGCCATGCCCGAGTCAGCCAGGCACGTGAAGGAGGTTATGGACGCGAGAGGAACGCCGGTGTGTGGTGGATGTTCTTCTCTTGTGAGTTGTGAACCAATGGGGTGCAAGAGATTTAGCGCGGAAGGCCCTAGACTTCGTGCGGAATGCCCAGGACTGGTATGTGATAGAGACTTTACTGATGATGTTTACAACTACTCAGCCGACTTGTTCAGTGACCCCATGACCATGGTCACCTTGGCAACGCAGGCGCTCAGCCCGAGCGTGGGAACTACCGCTGCCAACAGACAGATGTTTGCCACACACAAATTGGATGACATCATCTATGGCAGTGACCCTGTCCCTCTGGACTTCACCCCCCCCTCGCAGTCCACCCCTCTGCCAAGGGCTACTTTTTGTACATGGTCTGGTTCTGCTGCTGTGCACCGGACCAGGGCAGTGTCTAGACCGCCGGGCTGCTTGAAGCCCAACAGGCTGCCCCCTCACTCCCCTCGCATCATTAAAACTACACCTCCACCACCCGGGCGTAGCAGGTCACACCGCTTCACCGCCAGCCAACTGCACTGCAGGACCCAGCGAGTTCTAGAGCTGGACCCTGTAATGTCCACTAAGATGCCCGTGAGGAAGAATCACACTTACAACCAGAACCAGAACCTCAAACTGGCATCACAGAGAAGGTGGACAGAGAACCTGGACAGAGCTAACCACGATCTGACCGCCAGGCAAATCTGGAATCTTCAACACGGAACAGCTTCTGGTCTCACGTGTTTTACCGACGTGTCTGTCTCGGTCATGTGCGTCGATGACAAGGTTGTGACTCCTCCATCAATTGGTGAAATGTCATTTCCTGTGCGAGCCACACAGAGAGAGCATGCCGAGGGCTGTATCGGACAGACTTCATCATGGGAGATATCTCGAGCACAGAGCAACGCTGTGGAGTTTAAGACCTGGGGGAGGTCAGCCAAGGACGTGAGATGGGATGGGAACGCACATCACTTCCTCTATGATGAGACCCAGGACTTTGATTTGTCCAGAGATTTGTTTGGGGACTCATTCCATTAGGCAGATATATCTGAACAGGAACTACATGGGGAAAAATGTGTTATGTGTTTAATTAGAATTAAATTAAATGCTGATTACCCTCCGATGTGTTGTATGTGGACATAGGACGCCATAACCTTTGTTAAAATATGTTTTGGCTTAAAAACAAAAAATAACTTGAGCTGTTCAGATACGGTGAACGGTGATACGCAACAAGATCCAGATTAGTGGCCCCGGATTTCAGAAGTTGACTTTGACACTTTCATCCAAAGCCAATTACAAGTTAGGCTGAGAACAATGAAAGCATATAATCAAGTTTTCGTTAAAAGCAACTGGACTGTATTTTACCTTGCTATATGGAAAAAGTATTTCATAAGTCCCAACAGGGATATTGTAATCATTTAGAGGGTGAATAATCCCCTGTTGTAGCAGGATAACTTCCACCAAGAGTTTCACTTTTTCTAAAGGTTTTTGAGAATCCGGACCCATTGGGGCTACCGTTCCATAGGAGCGCGTGTCAGTCGAGTTTTTTAGGTTACTTTTAAAGACATTATTTCCCTGATTTCCTGTCTGGGATTACTAAGTCTTACGTTAATTTAACTACTGAAAATGTATTGAATCTATTTGATCTGTCATTGTGTGTGCGTGTGTGTGTGTGTGTATAATGTGTCTTCTAATATGCATCTAATATTGTCTGTGTGTGGGATATGTCCTTGTTTAACAGTAAAGTGTGTCTTTGAATATTGTGTACGTGTCAAAGTCTAAGTACAGCCTGTTCCAAGTCCACGCAGAGCTATGCCAGGAGATGTCATGTGTACCCAGTGAACAGAACAAACATGCACAGCTTCTCTCTCACTGCGAAGGGTCACCTGATTCTGTGTAGGGATATTCATATGTTTGTGAATGTTTTGTATTAATGCCGTCTGTATTAAATATAATAAAATAAATAAGATTCAATATGATCTGTGTGTGGTCTTGTAGTGCAGGGTTAGGTCAGCTGTGTGTGTGTGTGTGTGTGTGCGTATGCATGTGAGTGTGTATGAGAGAGAGAGAGAGAGAGAGTGTGTGAATTCCTAGTTCAGCTAATAAATGTCCACCCAGAATTTGGGGGAAAACATAATGGAAGGAAAATGTGGTAGGTGGATTACAACATAGTGGACCTGGAGTGGTCCAGGTCTTCTGTGCCCTCTGAAGGCATGGAAATGTAATGTGATCCCCCTCACATGACACCTTTATAGTGGAACATGCCTGTGTGTGTGTGTGCGCATGGAGGGCACAGACAAAATGTGTCATGCTGGTATATTTAGGAGGGTATGTGTGCGTAATTTACTGTGGGAGTATGTTTAATAAATATTAATATATACTGTTTGTGTACATTTATCCCTTAAGCAAATGCTTAATCTAAAGCGACTAACAAGTGGAGAAATATAAAGAGATACAGTCCCGCACAAACTGGACAGTGCAGACGCTAGAAAAAGAGAAACAGAGTTAGTCTTATTTTTTTTGTTTATCGATCATAGTACAAAAATACATTCCATATCCATCTTTGAAGGTTTTCCTTCCTAATATCACATACAAATATGCATAAGAAGTAACTGTCTCGCTCCCTCACCAGCTATTAATGGACCTACATACATACATACATATAATATTTAATGTTAACCATAAACATTGTCTTATCCAACACCTTTCTGTGTCATAAAATATCATTTATTTTCATGATCACTGGAGCCCATATAGACAAGTGGAGAGATCTTTCCTGCAAACCTCTGTGCTATGTCCTGTAGTTCTGGGCCTTTCTGCTTCCATAAGCAAACTGCTGGAGTCTGACGTGGGACCCCCGCCCCTTACCCCTACAAGCAGCTGTTCCGTAACGTCACCACCAGAGCCCCGTGGTACGGAAAGCGTGTGATTGATTTCCACATGAAACAGCGTGCTTCGACGCCAGGATGAGGACTATAAGACCACCATGGAGACTGCCATTCTCAAAACACATAGTTGGGGACTACTACTACTACTTCTACTGCAGTTGGAAACACTGGGAGATTATTACGTGGTGCAGATCGAAAGCAGACCATGGAGGTAAGGTTAATCAAAGAGCTACGGTTGTTTCTGATAACAAGTTTTGATTAATAAGCTCCCAAACACTTGTGTTTAGCTTTCGATTTGGATCTAAAGGGGAGAGATAGATTAGTTGGATATGTGTGGCCATTACATGTCACCTTGCAAGGTCTGTAAAACCTACATTTGGCCAGAGGCTATTTGTATATGCAAAACAGAACATAGGTGTTCAACAATGTTTTCATAGCAAAATAACCCATTTAATTTAATTTTATATGGATTCCGTGGCATGAGAATCTACATCTAATCTATGATGATTTGTCATGGGCAGGTGGTTTCATTACATGTCAGAACAAGATGAAGGTATAATGTTCTTTCCACATAAACATATGATTTACTGTAATATCCAGGTGGCGTCCTATACCCAGGAAGTTAGTGAGCACGCAGCCTCCTTATTGGCCAATCTGAATCTTCTACGATATCGCGCTCTGTTCTGTGACTGTGTGGTCCGAGAGGGAGGGAACTCGGCTCACCTCTATCCAGCACACAGGTGAGGTTTTAACTGTCGCTCTCTCCATTTCCCTCTTCTTCATGATCTAACTTGAGCCATGTAATCCATTGTCATGATATTGTCTTGATTGTCTTGATGTAAATTGAACCAGTGTTTTTAAGTAATGTTAATGCCATGTATTGTTTTATAAATTACCTTTTCCGTACTTCTCAGGTGTGTCCTTGCAGCTTCCAGTCCGGTGTTTGCTGCTCTGCTTTCCTCCAGTGGTGCTCTGTTGGAACTGCATGACCCTCGTCTTCCGGCCGCTGTGTTGGTGCATGTACTGGACTACATCTACACCGGGGTAGTGCCTTCCCTGGGTAGACAGCAGCTGTTCTACCACCTGCTTTGTGCTGCAGAGTACCTGCAGATGGACGGACTGCTGGAGGCCCTGAGGACTGGTCAAACAGATGATGGGGGTTTTCACACCAAGACTGGATATGGGTTTTACCCAGACAGCAAGTTTGGGGAAACTCCAGTGAAACCTCTGGAGCCTCACCATGGAATACATACAAGCAATAAAATATCCTGCATTAAAAATACAGAGGTAAATACAGCTGGCGCTGGTGATGTACATTTGAATGCAAAGAGCGATATCAACCCTAGATCTGAACAGACAGTGTGTACGATGAATGTAATAAGCAGTTATGTACTTAACACGGAGGAACAGGAGAGGGAACAATCACACAGATACCAGATCAACAGCACCAGAGAGCAGAGGAGGAGCCAGAGGACCAGAGAGAAGAATCTGACGCCCAGAGTGAACACCAAAAAGCACCTCTGTTCGTCCCTGACCTACAAACGAAGGGAGAAGCTACAGAGAAACAAGATGGAGGAGGATACCAACATTTCAACTGTAAGCCAGATGGCAAGTGTCTCCAAGTCTTCCCCAGCTCCTCCAGATCCCAATCCAGTCCCTCTTTACGATAAAAATCCCACTCCTCTCCCACACAGATCGCAGCCGGTGATCCAACACAGTAGTGAGGCATTACCTCAAGCCTCTCTGCTGGTGGGTTACACCACACATGCCAGCAGAACCCCCTGTGGTCATCCACGGTCTACAGCAGAAGAAGAGAAGACACCTCGTAGCAACGATACGGACTACACTGATGATGGCAGTCCTGCTGCAGACACTAAACAAGATGGACAGTCTTGGGACTGGAGATCTAACAATCCGCCAGAGGTCCAAGACCAGAATATTCTAGATTACGTAAGAGATCAATGTGATGTATATGAGGCGTGTTTAAAGGGCAGCATGGTTTCGAACAGGCTCTTCAGAGGGGATTGTGAGGACATCCATAGTTTTGGAGCACAAGGAACTAAAAACAATGACGTGGAATGTGGACAGGACCCGGTAGCAGATTGTAAGGACTGCTTTGTTCATTGGGGAATATCACTGAGTGAAAAGCAATCTGACCATCACAGTGATCACAGAAAAGAAAGAAAAGAACAACTTTATGAAAGTGAGCTCCCGTCAGGAGCAGAGAAGGCCACTCATACCCAAGACGTTGCTACAGTTGCCTCTGCCTTTGGTTTGAGGGTGATATTGAGAGGAGCTGTTGGTTCACTTCCTGTCACAGGCCTAAGCCCAGGAAGTGAGAATGATCATGGAAACCTATTTCCCAGACCGGTGCCCAGGGATGAGGAAAGCCATGCTAACCAGGATGGCTTTTATAGCCTCCAATCAACTTTTGACTTTGTCAAAGGCAACCTCTCTACATCCAACCATCCAGAAGAGGGGAGCCTTTCTTTTTCTGACCAATCAGATAAAGAGAAGGAGCACCCTGGATCACATCCACTTCAGGAGTTTGATATAGGGTCAAATCCGCAAAACACTTCAGCGTCTTCTGTTCCAACATCTAACCACACTTACAATAACACAAATGAGCAGTCCTACCTCGGACATCTCCGCTACCACTACCTACCTTCAGACCAACCACCCTCACACCTCATGGAGAAACACTCAAACCAGAAAGCCAGGAATAGACCATCCAGCGATCCAAACCAAAGCCCAGAGAGAGAACAGTTTGATGGTGGGGAGCCGGGTGCCAAGCTCTTGTTGCTGGGCATCAACTCTAGGTCTGTTCAACTGCAAATGTTCCACAAAAATAGGGTTCGAGAGAATGGGAGTGGGTATGGAGCAGCTGGAGGGGAGAGCAGGGAGGGGTGGGTCGAGGCGGGACCACAAGCCGTTGTGGAAGAGTTGTGTACAGGGGTTAGGGTTTCACCAGGGGTTGGGCTAAATCTACATGTTGAAGAAAGACATGCAGTCAATAAGCAAGGCGATGTGGATGTGTGTAACGACGGTACGAGGACCCAAGCGGGACAGGAAACCAGGGATGTAGCTGGCACACATTCCAAAATGGAGGACCGAGATTATGGTCTGGTGATGGCCCTGACCACCTCAGCAGCTGCCTCGATGCCTCTTAACTCCCTGTCGCTGTGCATGCCATCTTGGCTCCTAGCGGGTAGATCCAGCCCAGAATCACAGCAGCTGTACCAGTGCTCTTTATGCGAGCGGTCTTTCAGCCAGCGGGGGTCTCTGAACAGGCATGTGCGCAGTCACCTGGGGGTCCGACCATACCTTTGTCCCCACTGCCCCATGACCTTCTCCCGCCAGTACCGGGTCACGGAACACATGCGTGTTCACGAGCGCTGTGTCCTCAGAGAGGACCACCTCAAGACCACCTGAGAGCCAGTTCACCTGTATGACAGGGTTGTTCTTGATGAGATTTAATTTGTCCTTTTTTTTTTTGTATGGATCAATCTTGACACCCTTTATGAAATATGGTGATATAAGTACAAGCACCCCTCTGCACCTTATCTACTACAATCAACAATATTTTTTTATATTGTAATATCCAACACTTTATATATTGATGATATTGTAGAGTGTTTGCCTTTTTCCATGACAATATTTTCAGTACTAAATAATGCCACATTTAACTTTATTGTGTACTAAAATCGAAGTTGAAATTAAAATTGTGTGAGTAAACTTGCAAAAAGTCTTTGTGAAGAGTACGTTTCAACATCGATTCAGTTTTCAAAACTCAATAAATGGGCTGAACGTGCCACTAACTGACAGCTAATGGGTCCAATCAAAATGCACGTACACTGACTAAAACACTAAAACACACACACACACACACACACCTAAAATGAGAGCTTAATCTTTGATTACCTAAAACAGAAAAATTGATCCTTTGTTCAGGCATCAATGTATGATTTGGAAAGCATGATCAAAACATTTTAGAAAACATGGACCATCTACTCGCTGCGCAAGTAGACAATTGCCTTCGACATCAGACTTGAGATTCTCTGATGTAGTGACAGCAAGTAGTCACAGCTGTGTGTTACCTATGCACACAGCTAGAGAAAGTAGAACATATCCACATGCTTAACATTCCTAAAAGAAACATTTTCTTCCACAAATGTCAGGTCTGTCTGCCACTCCCCCTTCCTCAGTCGTTGATTCAGACTCACAGGTGTTCCGAATCAGGCGATTAGAGGAGGCTACAAATCAGCCCTTCACTATTCACCTGGTGTCAGATTGTATTCACTGTTTGGTTCATGCTTGCCTCGCCTGCAATTCATCCATCTCCTGTCTCGGTTTTCCGATCTCCGCCTCGCCCTTCCTGAACTCCGTTCGCCTGCCTCCCATCCCGGTTTTCCGATCCTGCCTGTTCCCCGTAATTATTGTGCAGTCAGAAAATAAAGACACTTTGTCATCACACCTGTCTGGTTTAGTGCTGCAATTGGGTCCTACCCCTGACCTGTTACAGTACAATCCGACCAATCATGGACCCAGCAGAGAGAAACCCATACCGGGGAACCCGGCACGGGGAGTACCGCGGCCTGCCAGACGGGGCACCAAGTCCGTGGCCCTGCGGCCCAGCTGGGCCCTTGCTCCGGACACCGGGGGGGAGATGATAACCCTGTTTGAGTGGTTTAGACGGCGGGTTGTCCTTCCCCACTACCTCGATGACCCGCAGCGACCTCCTGGCCCTGCCTCTGGGCCGCAGCGAGCCCTGGTTCCCGCAGTGCCGCCGCTGTCCCCAGTTGGGGACGTCCAGCCGACGCCTGCTCCACGTTGGTGGGTGGCGGTCCAGCCAACGCCCACTCCACGTTGGAGGGTGGCGGTCCGGCCGACGCCCGCTCCACATTGGTGGGTGGTGGTCCGGCCTATGCCGCCCCTGGAGTCTGCCGCATCCTAGGGCTGGTCCCTCAGTCCCTGCTTTGGCTAGTTTGGATTTGATTGTTGAGTGCCCTTAGATGGTAGATGCATGATAATGTGTGTTTGATTGTTAGAACCACGTTTTTCTGATATACCAAATCCAGGGATAACTTCTCGAACCATGCATTTGGCTACACAAATGGACTAAAACCCAGTCAGTCTGCCTCTTTTCAAACACTAAGGAGAAGCCCCAGATCACTATAAGGGGGGAATGACCGGGGAAAGGAAGTCTTCACTTGAAAACTGACAAGCAGGGGCCGCTTGGCTTACCTTGTCCCAGTTGGACAGACACCTTTAAGTGATTTCTTTCTAATGGCTGTAAGCAGACACTGACCAAACATCCAAAATATGAAATTACAAAAGTTATGTGCAATTCTTAATCCTAAAATAACTAATGTAACCTTAATTGTAGCTGTATCTGACAACACATGGATTAATTGAAGGTTGTGTTTAAGAAACTTAAAAGACCATAGAAGAGGTATATATTAAATTACATACTAGATTTTACTTTGTCCCACATATGTTTCATGAATAACTTGCAGAGAGCATGTCTGTTTACCTTGTATCTCTGATTAAACCAATTAGTGTTGAACCTTGAAGCTCAATGTATACAAAATAGAGTTAGTAGTAGACCATAGATGGCAATGGTCCTGAATCTTGAGAAGTAGACATGGAAGTTGTTAAGGGGGCTCACTTCCTTCACTCACTTTCGCAGGGATGCGTTGAAGTTTCAGTCCAGCAACTCATATGAAGGGGTGAGATATGTAAATGGCTAGTACAAGAGGATCAGTGGCTCTGTGGCCAAGGCAGAAGGCTGCCCACCCTGAGCCGTGAATAGTAGCGGGGTGGATCACATATCTAAAGACAACATTTATGACCCATTGGCATGTGATCTAAAACAGAACTGACTGACATAACCTTTTAGGGCCTTCGTGTATATGTATAATGTGTAATATGTATCATATTGAAAAAAGCTTCCGGAGTCTTACCAGTTCAGTTAGGTTTTAATTGTTTATAATGTCCAGTTGTGAGTGTATGTGTGAAATTAACAATAAAAAATATATCACAGATCGATACAAATTGATGATAGCAGCCCTCTGACTCTGGTAAGTAGACTAGGCACCTACTGACCCCATAGCTATGGGCAAAAAGAACTGCTGTGTACTTTGTCAGTGTTGCATCTGTATCATAGTTGGAACATGGAGGGGGTCAAGAACATTCCAATTGATAAGAAAAAAGGGGTATTTTTAAGAATGTACCTACAAACAAGTTTTGTTCAATATACTCATGTCATAATATTAACAGTGTCCCTGATGTTGTTACTCTGTACATCAATGTTTAACCTTTTTTTTTTTTATAATACTCTTATACAATGTAACTTTGACACGAGGAAATGTATGCATTTACTCTTTGTATGAATATCTAATACATTTTCCAAAAACATTGTAATCTATTGTTACAAATACATTTTATACAAATTATAAATTATAATTTATACAAACAAGTCTAAAAGTGCCTAATATTGTTCAAATGTATATATTTGGTCTAAATCTGTAACAAAAGATGAGATGATTGAAGAATGGACCTGCTGCTGGGCAACATTGTGATGAGAAGCATGCACAGCCATAGAGATGGCCACATGATTTATCATGTAGGAGGAGAAGATAAGATAAAAAAAACTATATTTTCTTGCTCTACTTTAGGTGCTGCTCTCGATTTATGGTATTCATGTGTTCATTCAATATTCTCCTCTTGTTTATACTTGTCAAGAGTTTATCCCCTATAGTTAAGAGTGTATTCCTTATAGTAAAGCAAGTAGTCTTACATTATAAGAACAGTGAATGTTGAAGATCTGACGGCATTTGGCCCATCTGAAGATTTTCTGCCACAGTGGGCTATCATTTGACAACAAATGATGACACACTTGATTATTGAAGGTAAACCTAGGCCACTGATCCACTCTGTCAGGTGTTCCAACAGTGACAGCTATAAATTATTTTCAAAAAGTATTGAGCTTTGTGGTGATGGGATATTCAAATCACTGGGGAAGTCCGGTTTGAACTCTGGTGGTGTCTTATAAGACAATTCCAATATCCAGGCCTTGTTACATTAAATAGTTCCTATATTTTGTGGAACTAGTAGAAAATGTGTTTCTATTAGTTGGTTTCTGTAAGCATAGTAAACAAACAGAATAAAGTAAGTAGGCCTATATAGTATATATAATTAAGTATACAGTTAATACTGTGGATCTAGAATATACACAGCCTCTCACTGTAAAAAAAACAACCTGTAATTTTACAGGATTTTCCCTGTTAATTTATACAGATATTTTCTGTATATACAAAGCACAGGAAAATACTCATACAATTACAAAAATAGAATGTGATTTTATATGTCTATTGTAAAATGACATGATAGCCATGTAACTGAATAAACATAAAATTAAATTTAAAGATATATATATAAGCATCAGTAAACTGTTAAAATATAGTTTTTAT
>JAOPJK010000033.1:13605621-13619339 GCA_027123565.1 Phycis chesteri
CACACACACACACACACGGGCGCACGTAACGCAAGCACGCCCCGAGTGGAACGGAACAATGTGCGGTCAGAGGCACACTGGCCCAGTGCACTCTGAATTACACAGCATGACTAGGAAGTAGGAATAATAACAGCGAATACAGGGGGGGGGCGGGGGATTGTGCGGCTTCTCCTGCTAGATAGCGCCGTAGCGATGCACACTTGGTCCGGCAGTAATAGCGAAGGCTCTTAACGTAGCCCTCAGTGCCCTCCGATGGAGCCTGTTACTAGCCCAGTGCATGCACACAGAATAGAGCAACATGACAACTAAATGCAAACCGGGGCCCGGGGTTGATCCGAATTAGGGGAGAGGTTTCGAATGGAGGCCCGTTATTGGTAGCCCTTGAGTGTGCGTGATGGTTTGTCGTGTTAATTTGCATCGATCATTAATCGGAACACCTATCGATACGGCGTCCGGCAGCGCGCCTCAGATATAATTTCACCGCAGAGAACGGGGATCGCTCCTTCGCTTCTCTCTCTTCGCGTCTCTCTCGTTGCATTTGTTAAATAAAAAAACAGACAAAATCCACGCAGCCCACACCGACACCCGAAAAGAAAAAAAACACGGATACTCCTATTGCTGATTGGTAAATTAGAAAACGCCTTCTTACCTTCGAGTCAAGATTTTAACCATGAATGTCGGCCGCCGCGCGCTTTTACAAATTCCCCCGATGATATTTTTCTTTTCTGTTGTCAGATGTTGATTTTTATTTATGTTTTTATTTTTTAAATGTTCAAAGAAGCGACATATCCCTCTGTATGGGGAGGCAGCGCGAGCACACGGCAGACCCCCTCAAGATTCTCTCTGGCAACTAGCCCGAAGATGGGGGCGGGGCCAGCGAGACGACGTCACACCCCGTGCCAAGAGAGAGAGAGAGAGAGAGAGAGAGAGAGAGAGAGAGAGAGAGAGAGAGAGAGCAATAAGGGCCTTTCAGGATATAAAGGATAACTCCGCTTAAGCCACATCAGTTGACATTGTGTGTGTGTGTGCGTGTGTGTGCGTGTGCGTGTGCGTGTGCGTGTGCGTGGGTGTGCGTGCGTGTACGTGTGCGTGCGTGTGTGTGTGCTGTGACATGATGAATGATGGTGCTTCATTTCTTTGGCCATTGTGCTCTGCTGAGACTGGCGTCAATGCAATGTGAGCCAGGCAGAATTCAGGCTCAGCCAAAGCCATCCAGTGAAAAGTGAACGCAACCTTGCTGGCTCTCGAGGACTTCTAGACGTGTACATTATCTTGCAAGTAAAGGATCCAAGGAGCTGAGTGCTGTGCATGAAGCATTGAAGCCTTTCAATTTAGATTATTTATTAATATTATTAATTAAAATGTGCTTTATTTATAGAGCACATTATCAGCAGGCAGTCGCATAGTGCTTGCACGGCAACCAGCTAACGCGTGTATTAGCAACACGATGTTTCTTACTAGATGATGCAGCTTCTCAAGTGCAACTTTGTTTTCACGTTCAACTTTATTTTTGACCGTTTGGTAGTGCACTCATGTCCCGAAAATAGCTTATCTGGGAGACCAGCAGGTCACACAGTGGACGCCGGCCAGAACAACACGCTGGGAACACAATAATTCAACACACGGGGAACACAATAATTATGTACCAGTTTCAGATTCCACTTGTTTTTTTTGGCTTGTGGAAAAAAACATTTGTAATACAAACATCCTGCGTCGTAAAAAAATGTCATCCAATGTTTGCTCTGAGATTTCTATTGAAAATTAAAATTAAAAAAAATTAAAATTATGTACATTATGTTCCTTCAAACCTCATTAAACTTGCATTTGCTTTGATTCGTATAGATAAACACACACATTCAACATAGAATCAAAGAGACAGAAATACTTTAACCAGGTTTATAGTCGGCCGTGACATTTGAGCAACTCCTGTTTATTGCATCAACTATTTTGTATTATTGTTTTAGGTTTAAAGTGAGCTATATATGCACATATAATAAAACTCTCCATTACAATAGCACTGTGTGTGCGTGTGTGTGTGTGTGTGTGTGTGTGTGTGTGTGTGTGTGTGTGTTCATCACACAGCCTACACGCAGGCTCATTGTAATTATGTTGTTGACCTATTTAATTCCCAATTATACACATTGGAAATAATTTAGTAGTTTTACAAAACCAATCAAACCCAAGTATGGCTTATTTTTTATTATACTTGAAAGTAATCAAGACACAAAATACTTCAACATGAAAGGAAAACGATTTGTTGACTTTGACTTATTTTATATTCACATTTAGTCCAAGGGTTAGGCATAGTACTCAACGTGGACTGTACCCCCACCCCCATAATCACCTCAAACAAAAAAACATCCTGAAAGCGGTTTCCATCATTCCGTCACCAAGAAACCAAGCAGGTGTGCATAAGATTTTGGCATAACCCCACTGCAACCCAGCATGTGTCACTAACACATACATTTAACCACTTCATCCTTGAGAACGATATGAACGACTTATGGAGTTCTCGACACTCTCGCTAGGGGGAGCCTGGGATCGAGCTAGCAACCTTCCGGTTGCTAGTCAATCGGCTCTACCCCCGCCTAGCTGAGCAATGGGGTGTTCACGAGCAAGGCACCTCACTCTTACTGCTCCCGACCAGCTGGCTGCTGTCTTGCGTGGTTGACACGGCCGTCAGTGTGTGAAGGTGTGTGTGTGAACGTGTGTGAGAACGTGTGCGTGTGAACGTGTGCGTGAGTGAACGTGTGGGTGTGAACGTGTGCGTGAGTGAACGTGTGGGTGTGAACGTGTGTGTGAACGAGGCAATAATTGGAAAGCGCTTTCAGAGGCCACAGGTCAGAAAAGCACAATATAAATGCAGTCCATGTACCATTTACACGCAGGGCCGTGATTAGCGCGCGCCTTACGTTAGCGTATTATTTTGCATAATATCAGCGGTCCACATGTCAACAACTGGGTAGATTAGAAAAAAAAGGAGAAAACCAAAAAGTGCTCAAAATGCTTTACATTATTTATTCTCACTCGCCATTTCGACTAATGGCTTGTTGATTGAGAACAATGTCCTGCCTCAGCTCAGCCACGTTTCCTAAATTGATCTCCTATTGTCTGCTTGAAGACAGGGGTTGTGCCATCTTGTTGTGATCCAGCCTTTCTAACTCAACAGGATCATTACGGAGCTATTATCTCAGACAAAGGAGTGTAATTGCTTTGTCATTTGCTGAATGTGAGCATTATGCAGCATGGCGGCAGATCAATAGGCTTACCAAAGGACCAATTTCCACGAATATTGCCTTGACACACTTTTAACAATTGCAATTTCACTCAGACGACTGTAATGGTACTAATCCTATATAATAATAGACCAAAGACTCTAAATTGACACTGATGAATTGTTTGGCGCTCAGTCTATAGAGCTCTCTGTACATTCTCTGAATTGGTGCCCAAGTGTCCTAGCCGAATCTCCCTGCTCATGTCTAATTTGCTCTAGCATATGTTCAGACAGATTTCCAGTATACCTTGCCTGGGTGGGACCAATCATAGCCGTTTATCCAATAGGGGGCGGGACAACAACCAAGGGTGGCTGCCACTGATGTGTCACATGTTTCGTAGCACTGATTTGTGATAGGTCTGTGAAATTGTGTCTGGGGGCATTTTGGTCTGGGGCCATTGATTACACCCCTTGGAAATTGAAAACATTAACAGAGAAGTTCCAGACTAATACGCATTTGTGAATTGGTCTGGCGATGTCAGGCTAGCGGTGACCTCCTAGCACACTACTAATGTCACGTAAGGCAGAGTGTTAGGCCAGTGATGATAAGTGCCTCCGCCAAGCCTCACCACACAGCGACATAAGGACTATGGCAAGAGAGGAGGACCAATGTGCTTATTATACCGTGAGATGCCCCGAGCAGCGTCAATCTCCAGAGCTCTTCAAACTTCCACATAACGCATCCTGAACTGACACAGACGCACTCAAGTACCCTGTAAACTATTCATCCTGATTTCCGAAAGCTTTGTTTCCATGGCAACTAATCCTCAGGCTGTGGCAACAAAAAAAGTACCTTGTGAACTTTTCAATGAGAACGCGTCGCAGTGGACTGCCGAGCGGCAGATTGTGAATGCTAATCACACCGTGGGCCTTGTTGACACTGGGTGAAACAAACAATTAAGACAATGTGATATATAACTCCGCTCTCCATCTTTCGTCTGTTTGCTAGGTGTAAATCTGCACATATTTGAGTGTGCGTGTGTGTGTGTGTGTGTGTGTGTGTGTGTGTGTGTGTGTGTGTGTGTGCGTGTGCGTGCGCATGCGTGCACGTACGTGTACGTGTGCGTGTAGTGTGTGTGTGGGTGGGTGGGTGTGTGTGTGCGTGTGTGTGTGTGTGTGAGTGTGTGTGCGTGTGCGTGTAGTGTGTGTGTGAGTGGGTGCGTGCGTGAGTGTGTAGTGTGTGTGTGAGTGGGTGCGTGCGTGAGTGTGTGTACGTGTGCGTGCAGTGTGTGTGTGTGTGTGTGTCATCCAGGGAGGAATGAATGTTATAGGATACTACGATAAAGACATTTTTACGAGGGTTAATTACTACGTCTGGGATATTCCTTGCAACGAGCACTAATGGCGCGTGATATCAGCCACAGTAAGCTAATTGGTGATATAATAAGATAAACCATATAATAAAACTGGCATGGAAATAGGATTTTCTATTAATTAGGGTGTTTTGTAATAAAGTCACAATGGGCCAATCAGGAACATGCAAGTGTGAGTGAGAAACCACAGAGGAAAAGTGACATTGCTAACAAGATCTGACCCCTATAAAAAAAAGGGCTCCAATCATGCCTATAATGGAGCACATTGATGACAGCAACCATAACATTTGTACAAGTTGTACAAGTCTGAACCAGACTTTGATAATTAGCATCTTGTTCATGAGAAAAATTGAGCTGTACGACAAATGTGAATAACTGCACTACAACAATTGCACTTTTAGCCTCCAAAAGGGAGATATATTTGGCCTTCGGGGAGTTGCCCGCATGTGTAGGAATTTTCCCACACACGATTCGAAAAGAAAGGCTGTGTCTACATTTGTTTGCAGTTGCTAAGCCCCGCTCGGAAAAAGAAATACGTCTCTATTATTCACACAGATGCTTAACTAAAGGGACAGATAAGCCATTTAAAGACTATCTAAATAAAATATACTGAAGACGTCAGAAGTAGAGAGGGAAAAATGTAATCGTCTCAAAGAGGAGTAATAGAGATGAAAAAAGCAGCCTGAGAGAGCTGACTGCTGCATTTAATGGCTGTGTATTCTTACACTGTGCAAAACTGGGCGTGAGACCGGCAGTCAACAGCAAGCGGAGGAGTGTGGTTCAGGCTTGTGGTTTCCACTCTGCACTACACAGTCTACTCCTCCTGACAAGGGCTAAAACAGAGAGACTTTTCAGACAGTGGCACCGCTAGCCCCCTTAGACTCGGATAGCCATGCAGGCACTAAGGGGGGGGGGGCAGTGGGCGGTGGCTCAGAAGGAGTTGCCAGCCTAGAGATGGAGTCGCTGAACTTGGCGGTGGTCCCTTCCTCCTCGGATCCTTTTCGAAGCCACGTTCATGTTGTTTTTCCAGCGACTCGGATGAAAAAACAAAACAATTCACAGCCCCCCCGCCTCCCCAAAAAAAAAGGATGACACACGGGTTGTAATGTGACAGACGCTCCCTCTAATGACTGCCTCTGCGTGTCACACGGTGGACAGGAACTGATCAGCGTCAGTCATTCTACATTCTGCTGGGAGCCCGGGTGCACAGGCGAATTAGGGAGCTTACCTAATGCACTAACAGGCTCATCAGGAACAAAATAATGGGTGTGCGTGTGCGTGTGTGTGCGTGTGTGTGCATGCGTGCGTGCGTGTGTGTGTCTGGCCGAGGAGCCGGAGGTGGAGGAAGAGGAAGAGTATGAGGACAAAGAGGAGGAGGGGGGGGGGGGTATCCAAGTGTCCTTGCCATCTTAATCTTAAGCTTTACCATTTCTCCTCCATTTCTCCTTAAATCCATATTTCCTGCGATCATACCGTTCATTCCGGTGCTCCTTGTATGGCGGTCGCTCAGCAGAACCGCAGAGCGTGGGGCTGAATAAATATTGGCTCACAGGTTAAAAACACAGGGAACCCAGGCCAGCATGGGCTGCAGCACAACCGGATGAATTGAGCACAAGGGCCACCTGAATTAACATAAAGGGTGAGGGGAGATGAAGATAAGATAATCACAGAGGAAAACACACACACACACACACGCTAGGCCAAACGAAGTAATTCATTCACACACACACACACACACACACACACACACACACACACACACACTGGCAGTCAAAGAAACTGGTAGGATAAGGCTCGACTGTGTTGTACATTCATGTCCACTTTCTGTGGAGCCAGTGTTCAGGGTAATTATCCAGAGTTGCCACACCTAGAGTGAGCCACACAGCGCAGCCTCAGTGCTCGCCTTTAAAATACCACTAACAGGAGCTAAAGAAAACACTCGCAATACCACTGCGACCACGGCTGTTTTTATATGCGTCCATATTATACGCGCTGCTGTTGTTAGGCAACAACAAAAACAAAAACAAACTTGGAGGAAACATCATCGAGTCCAAACGTTTTTCTCCGCACTAGATTGCTTGCGTGGAGTTTCACGGTGTAAATAGTGCTGGGCTGCAATCGGACAGGGTTCACCTGGAAGTCTTTGCGGGGGGGTTCATGAAGAGTGCTTTTATAAAGGAAACAGTGTGCTCGTGTTTACACGGCTCACACAACTGCGATGTATCGAGCTACTGTGTTGAGCGGCATTGCGGGATCGTTGAGCAGTATTGCAGTGTCAAACGACAAACAAACAACATGATTGCAGTCATTTTTCACTGTACTGGGTAATTAGATCCACCCCTTGTTTAATGGAGTGATCGATCATCGCACATTTCCGCACTAATAGACTCTTTTCAAAGAGGCATCGTCCTAGAACAAACACAGATGTCGCTCATCAGACTAATTATGCTCCTTTTATGTACCAGGGCATGGGCATAGACTCATCTTCACTGGTTTAGTCGACTACCCCATTCCCTGGTACGTGAAAGTAGCAGACCAGTAATTACTGTTATGAGGGAACCCTGTGGTGTCACCTTCGACGACACCTCTGTGAAAAGGGTCTATCCTCACAGCATCGCCGGGCACGGTCCAGGAGACCGCTGTGATAGCCAGTGCAGGACGCCTGCGTGAGGGTAAACATCTGACTGCGTCGGGCACGGTTTAGTGCCTGGGGCCCAGGGGAAAACCACACAGTCCCACACCACCTTCTAGAGACCACGGATGGGTGGGAATGGCCTCTGGAATGTTTGGTATTTTTTAAATGTTATTCTGCTCTCCTTGCGTTTATGTTTTCTTTTTTTTTTTTTCTTTAAAAAAAAAAATCAATTTCCCTGTTCACTCTCCCTGAACCAAAGTCAAGAACTATTCACACGTGTTTCACTTTATCTACTAATTTTAATAATACGACTGGTTGCATCATTTGAATACATTTCTGAACTAATCATTTTGTGTCACGGCTCTTCTGACAAGTCCAACAACCCAAAGCATAATTTAGTACCCGAGGCGACTATGCGCTAGTAGATAAGCAACAAGTGCTAGCTCGTTAACATTATAATCAAGAACATTTAAAAAAAACAATTAAATATAAAAATTAAGAATGTGACATCGGGCAAAAACCAAAAAAATTAAAAAATTAAAAAAACATAAATAACTTTAGGACTTTCGGGAACAGAAAACGAAAATCATAATACAACGCTTGACCGAAACGATACACGGTTGAATCAAAGGGAATACAAGGGTATAATAATAACAGTCCCAATTGCCTGCATATTTCTAATATCGAATATGCTACAACATTTGAAACAGAACAATATGACGCTTCGATGTATTGACTCTGACATTGCATTTAATTTGTAAATGACTTACCGCTGACTTATTGTATCTTCTCTTGGTTATCCTCGATCCTTGGATCTGACGAAAAACTTTAAAAGTTGCCTACACCGACCGTAATGTCGTCTATTGCTCCTTGGCATCATCATGTGGAGGCTGAAGACGCCTAAATGTTGTGGGCCACAATGGAACTTTGTCGACGACTACTGGTGAAAAAAAAGAATAAGGATGTAGGATTCGTACACAAATATCTTGCATCATTTGGTGGGTAACAGCACAAAGCAATGACACTTTTGTCCACGGAAAGATACAATACAGTATTGGACATGTTAAAGAGCAAAACACTATGATTATAACATGCTGGATGTAGGCTATTGTTCGTCGTTAAATCATGTAAAACATGATTTAATACAAAATGGCATTGAATTGTATTAAAACTGGCAATATATCTTACTTGTACATACACATAAGAAAGTGTTGCAGTGATTCTAAGTTAATGTGTTACGTACAGGCCTAACCGGTTAAGGCTGTCAATCTTTTGCAGTTGATCCAACCATCCCCCAGAGGGAGCACCTCAATAGAACACAGTGTTTCCTTTATCACAAATAACAACGAGGAAGAAACCCCGGAGTATTTTAATGCATAATTACACTTTTGGAATTGAATGCAGTTCAACCGCGGTCTGAATTGTTCAAATATCCAGAAGCATGGCTTTTAGTCAGGCTTGTGTTCTTAAATGACCCGATCAGTGCCAATGATAACGAGATAATAACTAAGTAAATGGGCAGCGGCCCTGCAGGTCCCGCTGATAAGGGGGGGTTCCGGTAGTTTGTTCCTGTTTCACTGCGCATCCGTGGTGCTGAAATTCGTCCTGGCCTCACGTGTCTGCTGTGTATAAAAGACTCTCTGTAGCTCATCAACATGTCTAGCGTGTCACCAGACAAACGACGGAAAATGGAGTCAGCCCTAAACCAACTGAAGAAGTACACCGTAGTGGTTGCGGACACCGGAGATTTCAATGGTAAAACTTTGTCGATAGCCTAGCGGCCTCGGGGGAGTGATCGCTAATCTTGTTGCGAATGACCGCAGGGCCATCAAACAGCCCTGCGTGTGACTAACGGGGAAGAACTGCGTACTAGAGCTGCAGCAGCAGGTTGTGTTTGATGCGTGACTTATATTATTCGTGGTACGTTTCACCGCGAGGATTATAAAAAGTCGTATAATCCGATTTAAAACCTTGACGTTTTCCGGACATGGGCACTTTTTGTGTTGCGTTTGTGTTTGTGTGCAAACGACTATGCGTTTTTGAGGTAAACCTTACTTCAATGCATGTTTCTTGCATTACATTTGACTTCGCTAGCTAGTATTGTACACAGCTGCTCGCAACAATACCTTGTTGGATGCAATCAGCCATGCATTGTGTTTCTGTGTGTTTTAGCTGATAAGAGCCGAGCCACTAAGTTAATTGCTGATTGTTTGGAAACTCAACAAGCTAGGTCTTTTTAAATGCGACAGGTTTGTATCAATCTGTTTGCCCATAACCTGAACGAGGAAGTAACCGGTAACCTGTTTAGCAATTCGGAGATTTCCTCATGTTTGTCCGATGCGAGTCAGGATGACGAGACAAAAAACGGATCCCTCATTTGCTGTGTCTGTCGTCACGCCACGCTTTTCTATCGTTCTCAACAGGATGGTTGACCTGCTTAAGACATCAGTTACCACACCGATCTAATTTTCCCCGTGTATACTGGGTACGACAGCTGTAATGTGTGTATTACACAAATGGTGCATGCAATACGACGTCTTTTTTTTAAGACGTTGGTTTAGGTAGTAGTTATCTTAACTGTTTGTTGAAAAACCGACTAGTTTAGTTAGAGGTTGACCGCCCACAGGCACTAATGCACAGAAGAAAACAAGACTGACTCGATATTCTGGGTAACAGAGTGTGCCGTTTTTTTTTTTAAACTTGTGATGGCCAGGCCTCAGCATGTCTGTTCTATTTGCATGTGTGCACAGACAATGAAGAAACGGCCCATTTTGGAGTTTATCACAAAATGTACAGACCTGCAGATTTCCTGGCGCTTCAGTTCTTTATGCATTGCATCACTTAACGGTCTGTCAACTTCCACAGATTGGAAGACCTGGAGATAAAGATTGTATTGTGCATTGTCCTGGAGATGGCAGCCGGATAGTTAACTTCTCATGCCTTCTCAGATTATTGCACAAGGAACTTGTCCTGCAATCTCTAAACCGACTGTGTTTCCTCACATTGCAAAACGGGCAGATGGGGACAGCTGACTCGCTTTTGAGGTCCTTAATGGAAATGATTAGAGGCCAACCTCCTATTTAACTCTGCTGTTATGACCTGTTGTACATGAACGTGCCATCCTAATGTTTATACAATTTCCAAATTTCTGCCCATTCTGCAGCCATCGAAGAGTACAAGCCCCAAGATGCAACCACCAACCCATCCCTCATCCTGGCTGCTGCCAAGATGCCTGCCTACCAGCACCTTGTGGACCAGGCCATTAAGTATGGCATCGCCAAAGGAGGGTAGGTTGTTTTGTGTGCGTTTAAAGCGCATTTAAACATGTACTTCATTTGTATGTCAGAACCTGGATCCTGCACATGGAGATGGCACCAGGATGGAGTCTGTCTCCGTTTTTATATTGTGTAATCTGCCGCCATTTGTGTTCCTGATTTTGAAGGCAAGATTACGATGGCCGAATTCAATTAAAAGTTCACCTTCTCAATAATGAAATGGTAGTGACTAAACTGTCTCAACTCCCCCTGCCGTGTTCATTTAACACAAGTCTTTCTTCCCGCTGCAGCACTGAAGAGGAGCAAGTGACCAACATCATGGATAAGCTGTTTGTCAGTTTTGGCCTGGAGATCCTCAAGAAGATCCCAGGACGGGTCTCCACCGAGGTGGACGCCAGGTAAGAGGAAGCATGTGGCATTATTCCATTATATTAAAGAATCCATTGCCTTTGGCATTGGTGAGTGCCACTGACTGGCCAGAAAAAAAAACAATGTAGCAAGGATAATATTATCCCCTTTTTTATTTTATTTTTTATTTTAATTTTAATTTTCAGCATTGAGAGGCAGGCTTCCTACAGTGTTGGTTCTTGGCCACATGCCATTCATTGGTGGCTGGTGCCTGTCATTGGCATACGCCCACTTCCTTTGTCTTTTGTCGTTTTCTAACACTGATAATTTCAACTTTGAGAGTGGGCCAGTAGAGCTTGTCCCTGGGCCAGTACATTTCAGACCCACTGGGCCAAGAAGGCCAGTGGCGCAAAAAAAAAGACAAAAAATGCAAACGCTGAACCGTGAAGTGACTTCAGTCTTCCTCAAGAGACGGGTGTCAAGAGAAAGTGGGGAGGCTCACAGCGCTGCTTTATTCCATCCACGGTGACCATGTCTCTCCTCCCCAGGCTGTCCTATGACAAGGACGAGATGGTAGCCAGGGCCCTGAGGCTCATCGCTCTGTATGAGGACGCGGGCATCAGCAAGGAGCGCATCCTCATCAAGCTCTCGTCCACCTGGGAAGGCATCCAGGCTGGGAAGTAAGTGTGCCAAGATGGGAGGGGAAGAAGAAAAAAATGCACACACCCACTGCTGTCTTTAGACTGAAGCTCTATGGACATGCTCATGCATGGCTACACATAGATGGGTTCTTGCAGAGACTATATGTCGGCGCCCCTCTGGGCTCATTTACGACTTGACTTATGGGGCCCCTAAGCCTTCGCTGAACGTTTTGCTTGGTTTGTTTTAGGGCTATTCCTGTCTCCCGAGTCGGCTCCGATTTGCCAGTTCAATTTGTTTTTATTCCACAATTCGTGGCTTACAAAAAAAAAAAAGTTTTCCTGTTTCACAAGGCACCACAGTAACGTTATGGAAGCAAGTTGGTGTGAGAGGAGACGTGAAATATGTAATATCATTTTCAGTTGACATCACTAGATCCCCCGCGGACTGTCCCATACCATTCCCTGCCTAAGGGGAGATAATTCGGGTCGAATTGAGGCTCTCTGAACGACAGTCTGACGTGTGCGTGTGTGTGCGTGTGTGTGCGTGCGTGCGCGTGTGTGTGTGTGTTCGTTCCCAGGGAGCTGGAGGAAAAGCACGGCGTCCATTGCAACATGACCCTGCTCTTCTCCTTTGCCCAGGCCGTTGCCTGCGCTGAGGCCAAGGTAACCCTCATCTCACCCTTCGTGGGGCGCATCCTGGACTGGTACAAGGAAAGCACTGGCCGCAAAAGCTATGAGCCACACGAGGACCCAGGTAAAGACTGAACACACACTTGAATGCCTCTATATCAAAGTAGCGTATCATATCTGCGAGCATGCTGTCTGTGGCCTAGTAAAGGCTGTGGTAGTCCAGGCCCGATAAGCTTTCAACTGGTCTGTTTGCTTTCGCATGACACTGTGTAGGCAATAAAGTAATTTGACTGTTTTAAATTTGCCCTTTGACCCTCTGAGGTCTAGCATATTGCTGGCGATTATAAAAAAATAAATTAAAAAAATGATAATTATGTACTTTGTTTACATCCAAATCCAATCCTCTAAATTGTGATTGCGCATAGACAAACTGCCAACGGCTTTTGAAAGATTTAGCTTTTTGTCGATTGCCACAGAGAAGTAGAGATGTAATCTTACTAAATGTATCAAATGAGCCCCATGGACTACCATGATATTCCAGCAGGGGGCACTGAGTTTACTTATTTCGCTGTAACTATGTCAATCAAAAAGTGACTGAACTGAATGCTAGTTCAGTATTTACTATTGGCCAATACATTGCATTTTGCAGCACATGGTTTTTGACAACCAATACAAACACAGGTTGTCCTTCAGCGCAGGCTCGGATGCAATCCAACCTCAAATGTATGATGACACGATGATGTCAACACTGTAGAATCAAAGTGGCGAAAGAATGTTGAGGCAACATGGATGTTTGCTGAAAGAAATATCCAATGGATATTGTTCAATATGTTTCAATATGAAATATATAGGTACAATGACAAGTATAGCAAAAAACACAGCCAATATATCCTTGGACCTCAGAGCTAATTCCCTTAAGTGGTTCCCCTTTCCTATACCTTTTTTTTTTGTGGAAGTTTGATCATGCAGCAATTTAATTTGTTACGTCTCTAATATTTATCACCGTACATTTTTGTACGTACTTTTGGATAAGATTCGGCCACACGTGTTGATGTGTATCATTGACACACAGGCGTGATCAGCGTGACAAAGATCTACAACTACTACAAGAAGTTTGGCTACCGCACGGTGGTGATGGGCGCCTCCTTCAGGAACACCGGGGAAGTGAAGGCCCTGGCTGGCTGTGACCTGCTCACCATCTCCCCCGGCTTGCTGGCCGAGCTCAGCCAGGACCATGGCACCATCAAGGAGCTGCTCAATGAGGAGAACGGTACGGCCCAATCGCTCAGACGGAGGCTTCCCCTGTGGCCGCGCTGCCAATGTTGTCTCGTGCTATTCGAAACAAGCAACTAACAAAAAAGCATTTACTGTTTTGGATCATTTGTTTGCAAAAAATAAAATAAAATGCCGCAGGTAAGATTGACTGTCTAAATTTCTGACCAATCATGGCTTCTCTTCCCTAATTGGTTTGGGGAGTCTCTCTTGCCTGTCAATCACAGGTGCGTGTAGAGAAACGTAGGGAGCATAGAGGGAGTGGACATATTCTTGGGGTTGTTTAGTTAAAAAAATTAAAAAAAAAATGTTTTTTTTAAAAACAATGTT
>JAOPJK010000033.1:13621089-13632865 GCA_027123565.1 Phycis chesteri
TCTCTCTCTCTCTCTCTCTCTCTCTCTCTCTCTCTCTCTCTCTCTCTCTCTCTCTCTCTCTCTCTCTCTTGCTCTCACTCACTCTCTCTCTCTTACTCTCTCTCGCTCTCTCTCTCTTACTCTCTCTATCATTTCTATGTCTCTATCACATGGAGATGCTCTATCCCTCCACGCCACATGGTGCTTGTGGGGTGAAGGAAGGTGTTCTTTTGGGCCACAGCCTCAATCAGAAAATGTCAGAGAAGGTTGAGGGTAGAGGCGACAGCTCAGCGCTTGCCACTGACATTTTATCCCAGTCCAAAAATGTCCAAAAGCAAGATACAGTTACACTTAATCTCCGCCTCCCTATACACACACACACACACACGCACAGGCACTCTCTCGCACACACACACACACATTAACACACACACACACACACACACACCCACAAGCACTGAGGCCTCAAACCCTAATGGATCTGAATCAGAGCATCCTTTTTTGTTTGTCTTTGAGCCCCGATGGATACGTGTGTGCGATGATGTGTGTGTGTGTGTATATGTGTGTATCTTTATTTTTTTTATTTATTTTTTTTTAAACCTTTTTAAATGAGTGTGGGGTGTGATCTCGTCACGCATGTTGAGTCCGTAATCCATCCCAGTTTTGTGGTCGATTCGATTTTTTTTTTTCTACAGGTCACGTGGTCCAAGTTAGATTCGCTTATACCTTTCTGCGCAGAGAAATCCAAATGTGTTGAAATAGCATGCATTGTTTCATTTATTAGTTATGCTAGTTATGGTTTGGAAGTTCAGAAAGGACAAGATGTAACATTAAAAAAAAAAGGTTTGTAGTTGAAACCCGACTTTAGGGTTGTAACAGCGAATGGAAAAGAGGCCGTCTATGACTGACCATCAGGAGAACGGTGCGTATTAATGTGTAGAAGAAGAGTATACCACAGACAGGAAATTGGAACAGTGCTAATGTGTTGTGAAGGGATACGATGGAGCTGAAAGAGGACTCCTGATGTTGTATGTTTGAGAGGTGCATGACTACTACGTTCTCTGGGCCCGCAATCGGTCCGCCCGGTGGCTGTTAATGTGTTTGTTTGTTTGTGCGAGCTGTGTGGCCGAAGGTTCCCTAGTCCCAGGTCTTCAGTGTCTCTTTGAAATGTTATTTATATGGAGGCTGTTTACATGAAGTGTCTCGACATTGTTCAACGAGGAGAAACGGAAACTTAAGAGCATACGCCGATTTCTCGCAATGAAGATCTTGTTTCAAATGTAACTATCATGCAGGACAAAACAATATCTATTCATAGTCACATTAGTCCTGTTATGCGATAAAATACTAAACCTATTATAATGAAAACAAACAATAATCCGGCATTGTGACCTGAGTAAAGCCCACTCACCATGGCAGCATGTGTGTCCCAGGGGGTACACCTGTCCGGAGCGGCACGCTGGGATGTTCTCAGGCTCGACCTGGGTGGTCCTCCTGCAGGGTCTGACTCTGTTGCTGTTGGATCCGGCACGCGGTGCCCCTCCTCTGGGGGCAGTGGTCCATGTTGTCCCCATAGAGAGCGATGGAGGGGACACGGTGAGCGCACTTTACTTTGCCTTTGTTTTTGGTTGAATAAGTTAGATTTTACTTTTTCTTGGTAATAGCTAGACGGATTTATCATAATACTGTATATATCGTTATGAAATATCTGGCGCTGTACATTTTTCCGGTGGGATTTCACGGTTATTTGCCTCCTTTGCACCCAGCTACTATATTTGTCTGCAGGTAGTTACTACATGCTGTGTCAGTAGGCCCGGCCCGTGGTATAGGCGGTATAGCCTATACATCCTATGGGATGGAAAGAAAAAAAATCAACAATCAATGACCAATCATTTATTGGTCAAAAGCAAACCAATGATCAGGGATACGTTTGACGTATTTTCTCGAGAATCACAATTTCCTTTTGAAAGTTGGAGAAGGGTGGCTACCCAGTTAAATAAAATAAAAATGTAATACTTAACAAGAGGGAAAGCATTCTGCATACAAAGGGGGCCCCAGATTTAGTGTTATTAAATCTGTTAAATCTATTAAGTTTTTATTTTACTGGATGTACAAATATATTTTTGGGGAGGGCAAATTGGGGACCCTGTGAGAGGGGCCCCCTGGCTTCAGCCCAGGTTTTCGTTGATTTGAGTTGAGTTAATTATGGAGCTCATGTTCAATCTGTCCTGTCTCTCCATAACAATATTAAAAAATGACTCTCGGTTAGGTAAGAGCCCATTTCACGGTGGCCGCACCAAACCCGTGTCCAGCCTTGACTGGAGTGTGTGCTGAGGCTGGGGAGGACTGTGTGGTCCATCCTACCACTACACCTTTCACTGGCACGAAGCCCGCCCCTGGCTGGTGCATCCGCAGATGGCAGAAGACTGTTCCCAGCAATTACAGTGCCACTGTTGAGTTAGGGTATGCCGTTGACCATTTTCCATCCAGAAATTATCATTTTGATGTGCCATTGTGCTGCTGGAATGAAAGGAACCTTGCACGTAGAAAAAAATTTAATTTCTTGTTTCCGTTGTTTTGATTTGTTTTTCGCTAACGTATAGGTCTCAAGTGACTTGGGATGTGTTCATTCGGACGGCGGTACGAACTAACGCAGGCCAACTCAACAGACCCCCGTATGTTGCCCTCCCACCACCTCTGAGGTAATCAAAGCACACGCTCCCAGCCCTGCGCACACACAGAAATTCTGAGACTGTTTAGTCGTGCAGCATCATTTAGCTGATCCTCGAAGTGTCCGTCAACCTAATAGATAGACTGGTATAGTGGTTATTATCATAGTCAAGTAAGTAAGTCAGTAATTAAGCAAATACTTAAAAAAGGGGAAATTCAGTACCAATTAATTCATACAGGCCTGTAATAATTAGTTTTTTATCCGTGACAATATCCACTTTGATCTATCTCCTCTGTTGTGACCGCACACTCTGATATCCTGGCACCGCACGGTTGCGCCTGGCGTGATGCTGGTGCTTGTGTTCCCACAGGGCCCGTGCTGGCTGCCCTCGCCGCATCCATCTGTCGCTCTACGACCTGGACAAGGACGATGTGCGGTGCCGATTCGCCCGCGCGGACCAGGGGGAGTGCCAGGGGTGCGCTCAACACTCCTTTGTGGAGCTCGACGAGGTGGGTCTCCTCTGGCTGTTATGACGACCGACTCTGAAACCTGGCTAACCCACTGGATCAGCATCCAGAACGTTCTCTCCCAGTAGGGCCGATCCCTTTAGCTCTTTTCAGGCTTGACGCGACTCAGTACGTTGCCGTGCTCCGAGCCGTCTATACGTATCTCTTGAGATGGTTTCACCATCAGAAATGGATGGCTGTGCCTCGGTTGTTGCTACGTGCTCCTGCGCCGCATGGCTTGGGGTCATTTGCTTCATCGTCATCTGTTTTGGATGTTACTTTTTCCAGGAAAAATGCACGCTGTCATTTAGTGGAGAAGCCTCAGCCGGCCAGTACCCGGTGATGCTGATGGTGGAGGACGTGCCCCCCCACTCCGAACCGAGTGCAAAGGAAGACCCCAAGCCGCTCAGCTCCGTCCCCGTGTGCCTCTCTCTTACCGGTGAGTCGTGCGGCGGCCTTTGGAGGCCCCACACACAGGCTGCACAGCGTGTACTCAAATGTACCGCTGAGAGCACTGCATGTGCTCTCAGGCACAATGTGGGCATAAAGATTAAAAAAAAGATTAAATTATGGTGTCCACGAGTATAACCTGCTCCTCCTCTACTTCCAGATTTCCCTCGGCCCACTGATGAATCAAATTATGATGAGTTTATGAGGCTCAATTTTAAATGCGCATCTTTGCCTGCACACGTGTCACTGCAACCTTCTGCTGTTTTCCAGTGGAGGAGGCGTCTTCTTCCTCGGGTTGCAGTGCCGAACCTGTTGCTACCGGCCAGACTCCCCAGACGGATACAAAACTGGTCGTCCTGCCCTACGAACAAGTCAACGTGACGGCCGCCTTCACCTCAGAGCTCGAGAGGTATCCAGAGGCGCTCTCATGGCAGTTATTTTTGGACGATACAAAACTTTATTCCAAGATACACAAACAGAAATGTTATTTTTCAGTGGCCATTCCAAACAAGCAAACACACCACTGGCTCATTAAGCGGTGTGGTTAGGAGGTTCTATTATACACGTTCGTCTGTGTTCTCTTCTGCAGTATTGTAGAGATTGGAGTAGTGGGCCCGCCTGCCCTCTTCGGGTCAGGCCTCATAACAACCGAGACAATGAGTCGTAAAGGAGTCACATGGGTCCGCGGGCCAAACACACTACCTCCCCTCATACCCATCTGCTTCTCCGCCAACACAAACAGGTCAGTGTCACTGTGTATAGAACGTATGTGTATGTGCCCATACGATTGTATCATCTGTTTTAGATCTGTAAATATCAGTTAAAACAATTAACAATGAGGCAAATTATTATAATGTAGAAATCTCACAGGAAAAAGAGCATTCGATTTTTTAATCCATTAAGAATTATTTTATATTGTTATATACCATTCTTTATCTTTACAGTTCACAATCACAACCTAGATGTCTATGGATACTTCAAAGTAAGATTTTAACTGCATGAAATATCTTTGACCAAGATACACATGTAATAAATCCACAATGTGCGCACTTTGCATAGCTTGAGTCTGTTTTGTTTCCTTCCTTCTAGGGAAAATGATGCCTTTGCCTCCTGGAACAAGTTGAGAATGCAATCTACTTTAATAAACAAGGCTTGCTTATAAACTACCTTACGGAGTACTTAAGAGCGTATATCCTGGCACTTAACATGTGTTCCTCGTGTCCAACTCCTCTATCCCCCCCAGCGTTGGAGTGCTCTGACAAAGAGATGACCTTGGTGCTCCCGGTCACCACACTGAAGAACATCGTCCTTGAAGACATTCAGCTCAACAGCCCCTCCTGTCCGGTCTCCTACAACAACACGCACCTGACTGCTCATGTCCCACTGACCGGCTGTGGCACCAAGACAGTGGTAAGGATCATTACATACCACCGTGGTCCACTTGTGTTGTTATTATGATCATTGTAATCCTTTATATTGGAAGTGTTTATGAATGACATGATGTAAAGAGATGGGTGTTCAACAACATACTAACAAACTAACAAACTAAAAAGCAAAAACTGACAGATCAACAGAAGCAGTTATACACATTGTACAGAGAAGCTGTGTTTGAACTTTTGAAATATTGAGATATTGAGAGAAATATGAGAGACCCTCAGGGTTTTTTTGTTACTCATTTCATTCATATGGCGCATAATATTAAAAAACCTGATTTGCCAAGCTCTGTTTTTACAAGTGGTTTATCTAGAGCTATACAATCCCGTGTCCTGGTGGCCTAATTATTGTTTATGCATAATATGACCTGTGAATCTAAAATATATAAACGAATGATATTCGACCTCTCCTCTACCTGTCCAGCACGTTGGTTCAGACCTCATCTACACCAACACTCTGCAAAGCGTGCACAACGACACTACAATCCGTCGACTGCCTTCACTCGTGCTGCCGCTGGCCTGCCACATCGCGCCAGTCAAGGCCAAAGGTCAATACAAGACCATTATCCGCAAGGAGGAGGAGATCTATGGCAGTGTCACCTTCTGGCTGGACTTTTCCTTGCCTGAAAGCGAGTCATTTTCAAGCATCAGGCACAATGCCACCTTTCGACACCTCCGCAGTTTTACACCGTCTAGAAAATCCCGGGAGGCGGTTCTGCTGCCAGAGCCAAAGAGCCGGGTTTTTCATTCTCCTGCCCAGGGACAGGTTGAGCAGCTGGATCTGCATGTGATGTCCAACAGCAAGAAAGACAGAGTGGTGCTGATGGTGGACACTTGTATTGAGTCACAGACAGAGGACTTTTCTGATGCACAAACACTTATCGGAGAGGGGTAAGGGATATTCAGGCTATACATGATATGAACAAACATGGAATGGCTTTGAAAACAAATGTCTTCGCTCAAAGCCACATTTTTATTCATGAATTATGGTTGAATTGTGTTATTATTTCTTTGTATTATTATGAAAATACTATAATTTTCCCTAGGTGTAAGGGTTCCAGCAACATCATGGAAGTTGTAACTCCAGAAAGAAATTCCAAGACTTACCGACTCAATATAAGTGGCATTAATATACATGGATCAAGAGTAAGTCTGCTCTCCATTTCTGAGCCACTGGCCCAAAAACCTTCACACACTCACACCTCCAGCTCCACCTATGCATCCCTATTGACATGTCATAGCTGGAAGCAGAGAAAGGATAAGTGATGCTGGGAATGGTTATTTTTACAATAGAAATGTCTATATTGGACTGGGAGATAATTCTTAATAATGCATCTTTTAGCTGAAGCCACAAGCAGGTCAGTAATAGGGGAACTTATCTTCTCCTAAAGCCCACCAATAATTTTCCCAAGGCAATGCCACAAAGGATTTTAAATCCAAAAGCATTAGAATAATTTGTATCTGGGGATTCTTTCAAAATACAACATTTTAAGACATGCATGTTAAATTGCTAGAATAAAATTGTTTTAACATGCAAAAAAGTCAGATACAAATAATCACACGTTTGAAAAATCGAACAAACTGTAATTTGCTTAATTTGTTGTTTTATATAGATGTTTGTGGAGTGTAAGGTGCATCTTTGCATACCTACCCTGCCTTCCCAAAAGTGTCCTGATCCATGTCTCAACTCCACAAGTACTTCAAATCTGACCAACTGGTTGTTCACCAAGGACTACACCATCCGCTCTGGAGCCGTTAGCCTAGTCAGCAAAAGCAGCGTCACCAGCGCTGTCCCAGCCGGTGGTGATGATGTACGACCTGCAGCGACCAGCGCTGCCCCGGGTGAGGGGGTGGCTGCTGCCTCGGCAAATGGTAAAGACTCCTTTCTTTGGTTTCACAAATAAAGAGATCACCGACACTTATCATGGGGGTTGTGCATTGTGATTATAGGCCCATGGTTTGTCATAAATGAATGACATGAAATGTACCGTTCTTTTCATCAAATCTCTTTGTTGAATGTCCTAAATAGAAAAATGTATTCGGTATACTGTCTACTGTATGAAGGGGATAGCATGGCTTAGAAAATGCATTTTATTGATACTGTGTACATGACCTACTGTTTTCCTTTGTTTTCCAGCACCTCCTGAAACCAAATTCATGACAGCAGTGTTGGTTATGACAACCATTAATATATACCTTCAAGTTCTGGTTTGTCAATGGAATATCTAAAGCAAGGTCAACCCTGGAAAAAGAAAGGATGCTTTTCATCATGCTCTCGACTGTATTCCTTATATAGACTTGTTAATCTTTTAAATCATTTCTATTTTAGAAAGCGCCTGATGACTGCAAAATGTAAACACTATAAGGACTTGCAACACTTCAAGATTCCAAGCTAATACATGCTGTTCCCCTTTTGGAACTAATTTATAACAGTGCTGCATTAATTTGTTTAATGTACACCATGTTGTTGTTTTCCAACATGATCTTTTAAAACCTGTCAAAGAATGAGACAAAGGGTAAATGTAATCTGCTGCAAGATGAATAAAGATATGGACAACAAAATAGCTTTTGTTGGGATGACTAGTTATGCTGGATTTAAACAGCGACCGCATCAATTATTACTGGACAAAATGCCTACTTCTTTTGTTGTACAAACTAATGCAATCACCTACATGTAATCAATACGTGACATACACATACACTAAAAATGATAATAATAATGTAGGTGAGCAATAAACCGAAAAACGAATTAAAAACCGAAAACACACATATTACATATTACAAAAGTATAATAGACTACTAAAGACAACGTTTACCTTCTCAGATATGTTTTAAAGTACATTTTGAGTACCTCATACATTTTTTAATTTGTCCATCAGAAAAAACGACTGTGAGGTTAATCGTAGATGTCTAATCGAAATACACCTTCGTGGTGTTATAATCAAGTTCTTATGATCTGTGTATTTTGTAGAAGGAAAACTGCCACGACATTGCCACACTGTTGTACTGAGGGTTGTATGTGTGTTTTCATGTTTAGGTATCTAGCTGACCAATCCCAAAAAGGCTTGGGAGGAGACTAACCCGCCTTCACCAGAGCCACGCCTCTATGTTCAAGGAACATCGCTTTACGGATTGTTGTTAGCGACTTGACTGGACGGGCAATTCATTTTTGACATTTCGATTTGTAATCACTTTACCAAACTTAAGATTTTATATCAGCCGAGTAGTGAGAAGGTAAAGGTACATTGTTCGCGGCGGTAACAGTTGGGTGTTTCGGGTTATCTCTGGCCGCAGCTTTGCGAGGTAAGTGAACTAGTCTTAGCTAGCGTTAACATCACCTAGCTAAAATGATGGGAGCTGGTTGTTGTGCTAAGATAGCTTTTAGCTACATAACGTAACCTTGTCGAACAAACTAGTCAGCGAGCTACTGACCTTTGGCTGTGTGCCTTCCAGAAATTACAATTTAGTCCTACCTTCGCCTACCAACCAAACACGAATAGTGACTACAATAGCTTGCAACGTCACCAAGTTGGTGAAGTACCTCTTTCCAAACTGATGCTAGCCGGCTAACCGTATTAGCCGACATGCTAACGCTCACCATACTGTCCTGACATGAATTTCTTGTTCTGAAATTGTTAAAGTTACCATGGTGAAACTGTTTAGCTTCCATGGTACAGTGCCCGATTTTACAACAAAGTAATTGTATCGTTGATGACACGACCATGTTCCGATAGTTGTGTAGTTGCATATTGGGTCCAAATAAATGTTGGGTAAGTTAGCTTCCTCACTTCTGAACTGGGTATCGAGCCATTCTTACGACACCGACTGCAAAAGTATTTACAGTGGAAGGTTAAATGCAAGCGGCTACCGATGTACATTAGCCTGTTTTTGCGTTCCTTGCTCGTTCATTTATTTCTGCCAGCAGTAAAAAAAAAAACGTATCTACGTGTTCGTGCTGTCCCTCTATGGCAGCTGCGAACCCCCTGTGCCCGGTTTGGATGTACTCGTCTTAAAACCCCGCTGTTGTGTGTACTGATGTTAACGATGGCCCATCACACTCACGGGGTTTTGGCTAATCCTTTTGAGTTGCATCGCTTGCCACCGTCGGCGACCGAGCCACCAGGCAGTTAGCTCGTCGAAACCAAGAGGCAAGTTTGTGCAGAGAGGGGGAGGGGACGGCTACAACCAAACACTGCCCTTCTGGGCGAAGCACAACGCTACCGCTGTCGTGCTAGTGTTAGCCTTTTAACGCGGTTAAAACGGCTACACTCGACACCGGCCCACATTTATATAGTAATATAGGAAAACGGCTTTTTCGTCGTGAATTGGCATGCCGCTGAATGTTGACACCTTAACGGGTTTATCAACGCGCATTCGGGGCGATATTTTCGATAAAGTAAAGAAGAAAAGATCATCACGACCGGATGACGGCTGTTGTTTGACAGCGTGTGTGTTTCTAGAACGTTTAACAACCGTCGCTTGAATAACCGTTTGATCGAAATATCAACGATTCAAAAACGCACGGCCGGCTATTCTGCCTCGCTAGCAGCCGTATTATGTAGCGCAGGGTAGCAAGCACAATATGCTACACTGCCTCCCGACCACGATCTTTATTTGGGTTTGTCACTACCCGACCCCTACCACGCATGCGCCTTGTCCGCGCATGCTCACTGTTGACACAAACGGGACAGAAAATATACTAGTTGTCTGGCTGCTTTGGAATGGGCACATAAACGGTATAAAAAAAGATTAAATATCTGGAGTGGAAAGTGTATTCATTGTTAACTTTTACGGGTTGCATTGATAATGTTGTGCAATTGTGGAGTACATGTATTATGGCTTACATCGAAAACGCGAATGCCCACGTAGGCACTAATTAGGAAGCAAAACAAACAAAATACAAACAGATGCCACAAAGTGTGTGTCTATTTGTAAGGGCTTTCTGTGTGATTGTGGAAAGCACGTTATTTTTAAAGGGTTCTCCCTGTTTGAAACTTTTTGGGGGATTTGGGAAAAATGTAAGAAAATACTAGAGCTTAAAACATATTTGGACACATAAGAGTTGGCATTGTTGACAAACATCAACATGTTTTTTCCTGGTTACATCTATACTATGTACTGTCCAGGAACTGGACACTTGCAACCTTACCATCTCACACTGACTTTGTAATCCATGCTGCCAGTCAGATATAAATTCACATCCAACTATTTTAGTCTACAGAAATTAATTAATTAATTTAGCTATTGCTGATTTGATAATCACCATCACTTATTAATATAGACTTGCCGATATGAGGAAAAAAAGTTTTTTTAATTTAGACTTATTTAATACAGGTACATACGTGTATACAGACCTGCAAAGTTCATACCAGAGACCTATTGGTGCAGTCATGATCGGTCGCCATGGCAACTGATAAATGAATGAGGGCTCTTCTCATTCTCAATACAAGGATGAGCATTTCCACCCTCCTCTGATTTGTTGTGGCGCGATCTATCCGTCGGTTGAGCTTCATGTGCCTTTTCACTCCCCTCCAGCCCCTTTTGAGTATGAGTATACAATGAAGAGAAGTTTGGAGGACCAGGAACCAGTGTTTTCCCCCCAGCAGCCACGGCGCGCGCCGCTGCCCCCCTCCGCAGAGACCCTCCAGCACCGCATCCTTGCCCCGTCCTCCTCTGTGTTGGAGGCCGTTGCGGATATAATGCAGCCCTCCGCAGGCATCCAGTACTCCATCCCACATCCACACTATCAGGTCAGTTCCCCCCAGATTACAGTCGTCGTGTTTAGCAGCTTTACTTAAACACACGCTGCCGTTGCACAGGTTCCTGGCTGCTCGGGTAAAGATTGTGGTTGGCACACAAAGATAGTGATTCGTTTTATTTTATTAAGTGTTTGGTCTTGATGGCCGCCTTTCTACTTTTCAGGCGCAGATCTCAGCCGGCTAACGGGGAAAGCATAGTGCATTTAAATTCTTTCAGGGGCAGCACTGGAGGAAATCGTTGTTCTTAATATGATATTTTGACTCGCCTACAGGTGCCTACAATGCCTCAGAGCACAGTTGGACATGGACCTGGACAGAACAGTAGTTCTGCTCTTCATGTCGGGCCCCACTCCCTCAACTCCTCGGTGCCGTCCCAGGGGCCCGCGGTGGTCCAGAGTCACGCTCACCCCCCCTCAGCTCAAGGGCAGCAGTTCCAGAGACTGAAGGTGGTTGTCCATGAATACACCTCGACCCAACCAGGCTTTGATGTGTATAATTGTTGACTTTTCTTGTAGAATTTTAGCACGCTGATTTTGCGCATGCAGTTTCATTTGCGGATGGGCGTGGGCTGAGCAAATGTCTTGGATGCGTTCAGCTCAGAAAACATACCCGTTGGATTGTTGAAATAAGCGTTTCTCATCAAGTGAATTGTTTTTTTGTTAGGTTGAAGATGCGTTGTCCTACCTGGACCAAGTGAAACTGCAGTTTGGGAACCAGCCTCAAGTTTATAATGACTTCCTTGACATCATGAAAGAGTTCAAATCCCAGAGGTCAGTATTCAGTGTCACAACAGGAATTATTCATCAATATATATTATCTGCCAAAAGTCTACAGCTTGTTTGGCGTATTGAAGAGCAAGCGGTTGCATAACACCCTACCCTGTTGGGGGGGGGGGGGCCCCCCCCCCCCCCCCCCCCCCCGCGCCCGCGCGCCCCCGCCGGCGCGGCGCGGCGGCGGGCCACACCCACACACAACCGG
>JAOPJK010000033.1:13883143-13895239 GCA_027123565.1 Phycis chesteri
GTGTGTGTGTGTGTGTGTGTGTGTGTGTGTGTGTGTGTGTGTGTGTGTGTGTGTGTGTGTGTGTGTGTGTGGCTTAAATGTCGCTTATTTCCAACAACGCCTTTGTCTATTTTATTATGTAGGGTAAGAGTGTCTGTACAAACAATGTTCGGCCTGATTTCCTCAATGTTAGCCTCGTGGGCTCAAATTGTTCTGTATCCACATATTATTGCGGGACACGCAAAGACCAATAACAATACTGGTATCACGTATCGTGCGACACCTCTGCCAATACAAAATAATCCGATACCCTTCGCTGTATCAACCCAGTTTTTATCCATTTCTGTATGCCCAACATTTGAGCACGTTTCGTCTTAAAATCTCGAAATCCTTTATCTGTACGCCACACGACGATGACATACAAATGCAGTCTGAAAAGCACATTCAGGAAATCATCTTAAGGAGGCCATTAGTGAGCCCCTTTTCCTTCGTCCTTTCTTGATGGCCTACCTCATTAAGAGTTGCTTGGTAACAGATGGCCTTACATCCAAGGCCATTACTGTCCCACCATGCCTAAACCTCTGCCATCAGTCCTCTTAACCCCCGCCCCCCCAAAAAACACCCCGACACCCCAACCACGTCTCGGGTTCTGCGCTGAACCGCCACCGTTCCCCGCCAACTGTGATTATCTTTTTGTTGAATATTTCTTTGAACCTATTGGCGGGCCGGTCGGCCTGTCAACGGGGACGCGATGCAGGGGCAGCGGGAGCCACGCCGAGGTGGGACCCGGGCGGCGGGGCTCAAGTCATCAGGAGCGCTGGGGTTGCATCTGCTCTCCATCACTGCCCCGGCGAGGGTCAAGCTCAAGGAAAGGTCCCCGCTCTGTGTGGTGATGAGGGCTGCCGCTTCCCCCCTGCTCGTCCTTCTGGTGCCCGGGCTCATACTCTCAGGGAGGGAGGGAGTTTGTTTTTTTTCTCTCTCTCTCTCTCCCTCCCTTCAGCAGAGCAGGCGGAGGAAGGGCACGGCTCTATCACACCACCACTTGGACATCAGCCCATTTAGACATCCTCGCCCGTTCTTGGGCATCACATTCTACCACAACTCGTCCACACGTCGCCAGGGAGAGGCCTCCTTGTCTTGAGATGCATCAACACTTCGAAATGGGGAAAAAAAAAAGCTAAGGATGGGCGAATCCACAAAACTAAAGACGGTCAAATGACTGTTGTGGATCATCAACTGAGATAGCTGGCACGGTGTTTTTATTTTTTTTTCCCCCTCAGATGGATAACATTGTCACGGTGCACAGCCACGAGGGAAATGTATTGTGAAAGCGAGTACTCTCAATTTGCAATGGGTGTGTCTTCATGCAGACAAAGGATATCTACCTACTTCTCAGCAATCTCGTCAGCAAACCTCCAACACAAAAGTCAGGGCTTGTCTTTTTCCCCCCCTAATCGCAACACCAAATCAAAACTGTCAATTGGATTCACTAGCCATCTGCATTCAGTTAGCCAAAAAAATGAAATCTGGTCAAACCATGATTGACTTGAAATTTGGTAACTGCTATAAACAGATCAGAATTCACAAGTAACCCACTGCTTTCCAATTTTGCCGTACGAGTGATGGTGTCAGACACGGCGCTTCTGTGCAGCATATTCAACGGCGTGGGATCGTCGGCGGGCCAGCCATCCAAACTGAAAGAAATTCTATTACATCGTGGCAGCGGCCACCATAACTGCTCTTATCGCGCCGTTCGGCGCACGGCTGCCGTTTGGCTCATGGCTGCCGTTTGGGGCAATGTCTCTTGACCTTCTTTGCCGCCTAAAACGAGCTCAAGGGGTTTCGGGAAGAAAAGAAATGACTCCGCAAAATGGAGTCCAAAAAAAGCCTGGTGAAGCTGAGAGAATTCCAAGGAGAATGGGGACCGAGGAGGACAGAAAAAGGGGCTTCCGTTTCCCCGAGCGCTTGTTCAAAAGATGGATGGCACGGGGGGATTTTGTAGCGTTTAGTTAAACAAGTAAACACAACGGTCTACCGAAATGTCACCAGCCTTTTGTTATGAAGCCTCCGACGTCGTTTTGGTTGAATGTTGTGGGATCCATTTTGTTCTTTGTCCATAAATCTGTCTTATTTTTAGGCTCCGTACTATTTTTTTTTTTTTTTTAAATAGTAATGGAAAAATGCCTAAAACATAATAGCTCAACTCTCATCTCAATATTAGATTAGTCAGGGAAACAGACAGAATCCTTTCCCTTTCAATCGTTCGAGTTTAAATCAAACACCAATTTCAGAAACATCTGGGACTTCTGCAACAGTCCAAAACGCTATAAAGTTTCACAAAGCTTCAAAGTACACACTTGCCAGATCTGTTACAGGCTGCAGTTTTACGAAGCCATTCAAAAAAGGCATAACGGGAACTGGAACGCTGAGAAAACACCCGCACCACGAATAGCACTCGGGGCGCGTTTCATCGACGAAGCCTGGGCTAAATCCTCCTCACGGTGGGTGGAAAACAAACCTCCCCATGCCCTGACCATGTACACACAAGTCAATATTTGTATTAGGAAAAGAATGTATGATGTTCACTTTAAACAGGCTCTTTTTAAATCTCCCCCCCCCCTCCCTCCCCATGCACTGTTGGAGAAAAAAAAACTTCTTTATAGAGAAGCACGCAGCCCAGCTTTTACTAAGATCCATAAACGGTCTTCGCTTTAAACATCACACGCAGCTGTGTGGAAATCTCGACTTGTGCCAGTGCCCCCCCCCCCCCAAAAAAAAGGCGTAATCAACTGTTGACCTTAATTTCATTTTGTTTTTGCCAGATGTGTACCAAGCACCCACACACAGTACGCGGTGTTCCCTCACAGTAGATAAAGTTAAACACAACCAATTTGTTACAGTGGCCTCAGCGCACCGCACTAAACAGGGGCTTTCTTTTTTTTATTCCACTGTACCGAGAGAGTCTGAGGTGGTTCAGGAAGCCCTCTGAACCTTGTTGATAAAAACAGCTGTTCTTCCTCTTTATGGGTGGCTCACGCCTGTGCAAATATCCAAACAAACACACACACACACACACACACACACACACACACAGATCCCACCATAACCAAAGCTGCCAAAGCCACGGGGCAGGCGAGAAGATGATGGTAGGCAGCGCATTTAAGCGACGTTCACACAATCCGCCCTCTGTAGCCAACTGCCCCCGCAGCCTGCGAGGCCATGAAGTGGCCCTTTGACGGACTGGAGTGTGTGTGTGTGTGTGTGTGTGTGTGTGTGTGTGTGTGTGTGTGTGTGGTGTGTGTGTGGTGTGTGTGTGTGTGTGTGTGTGTGTGTGTGTGTTGTGTGTGTGTGGTGTGTGTGTGTGTGTCATTTCCATGAGTGCAGTGTTGCCAATGAGTACAGACACACACACGCGCGCGCGCGCACTCCGACCCACGGTTGGCTAACGAACCCGCTGTGAGTTGACGATGATCAAGAACAGCACAGCCAGAGAGGTTTGAGTACACAAGACAGTGTTGATGCTGTGTATCATCAAGTCAAGGCCCCCCCCCGGTTAATCTCAGTGGTCCTATGTTACGGGGAGACGGCACAGGTCCGGGAGGGGCCGGAAACCGAAAAACTGCAAGGGGTGGAGTTACGCCGCGTTTCCTGTTTCGTTGCGGAGACATCTAACGAAGAGTAACATATTTGCCCGAGGGGATGAAGCTTTCGTAAAGGGATTTGAATGTGCATTTCAACAATCATCCTCTGCAGCTGCCACCATTGGCATCGGAAAAGCCGCAGCCAGACCCGAATCACAATTTGCCCAATAAAATGCCTAACAAAAACAAATGATGTGTTGACATTCAAGATTTTTATGCAAGCTTAAGCAAGCTAACCCCTGGTCTGTACAGATAGGCCCAGGCCTACGCGTACAGACTAGGGGTTAGCTTGCACTCTAGACACAAAGAGTCCCTCGGCTGACCCTGTGCTATTCCCATCAATTGATATAACTTACAATTTCCCACAGACGTGCACGTAATGCTGAACAAGTGGTGTTCTGCGACTGCGTTCGGGTCACTGTAAACGATACATGAGGCAGCTGTAGCACCATCACTGCAGCACACACCAGTTACCTGGTGCAAAGGTTTAACAAGTCAATCCTGCTTTTATTGTTTATCAGAGTCAAGTCAAGACAACTTTATTGTCAGTTTCCATGAATGTGCAGGACTTATCTTATTCCATAAGATAAACATAAACTACATTACCACTGATCTGGTGTGGTCTACAAAGCCTCGGCACTAAACGATTGGCCTGAGATTGGTTTCAAAAATGACCGTTGGATGCGTTATCTTGCAAAAAGTCCTGCCAAGAGCCACATCACCACGTAGAGTCAAAACAACCCCACAGGAGATTATTTTTGATGATTCCGGGTCCAAAGTAAATAAACAGCGAGGGCTCTCAAATAACACAGAGTGACAAATGTCCTCCAAGAGACCCTAACAACAACTGACTTGGAGACGAGAGGCAACACACAGGACCACCTGAGACTCTGCGGAGCTCTGAAAACGGCAGCTCCCATTGGATAATGAGGGCCCTCCTTGTTTTTCCATTTGGCTCAAGTCAGACTAAAACTACAGTTTGAAGAGGGAATTCAGACCGAGCAGCGGAAAACCAAATTACTATGGGGGTATTTCAGGGCATTTGCTTGTAGGAACATCCACGCTCACAGTTTAGAGTTGCAGGGACAAAAATATGCACAGAAGAAAAACACACTGAAATGGTACACATCGGGACAGTTAATTATAGGAAAATAATTAAATCTCAAAGTAGTATTTTGACCTATATAATCCAAAAAAGAGGGAAAAACATCTTAGTCACTGTGTTCTGCAATGACGTAATGTTGTGATCTAGTCTGCTGGCATCAAGTCTCAAGACCAACAGCTGATGTGCGCAAGTTTGATGTGACCAGTAAGGAGATTCAACACACTCTGTAGTGGAGATGATGTAGGTTGTGTGGGCCGACTTCATATACATGCATACTGCCATGTTGCAACTATCCTTTCAGAATGGTCGCCATTGACAAGCATTTAAAAGCATACAATTTTAAAGATTACAAATTGTTAAAGATTTAATGTTCTACCAAATGTAAAATGTGTTGACCAATCCCATTGTTGAATTGTATCCTAAGGGGGGTTGAGCACTCAACATTACAGAGCCGAGCATTCAGCCAAGATTGGAAGGGTTTTTAACATAAAATGACCAAACAATTTGTAGAGATTAATTTTTTGCAGAAAGAAAGGGCAAATCTTCCATTTTTTTGACTGCCAAAACTACATTGGTGGTAGCCAACAAACGCACCGGATTTCAGCCTGACCTTCAACAACCAACAGGCACGCAACAGCAGATGTGATGCCATATATTTACGAGGGTATTGATCTGCCCAGCCTCCCGCCAATTACAAGAGATAAACTGCTGCAACAGTTATTGTAAATTACACCAGCCACAGCCACAATGCTGAGACCCATCATCCTGAAAAGCTTTAGCACAATTACAAATGCACATTGAAAACGCTAAAAAAACCCTGTCAGTAATTATCAGCATTGTATCAGCATCACCCTTCTCTGTTACCTCCTGCTTTAGGAACGACACAGTGGGGAGCCACACGCTGCTGTTGCAGCCAAGGCCATAGAGCGGCAGCTCCTATAACTGGGCTTCTTTCAGTAGCAAAAGCAGATAAATCCAAAAACACTTGGAGAACTGCGCAAATTAGCCACCTCTCAGCGGAGAAGTGTTATTGGGACGTAATGACCAATTCCAGCCCGTGCATAAGTTAGCAAAAAGGCATGTTGTATACACGCCAGAGTCAGTAGGTGAGCAGGCAAGGTAACAAAAGAAAAGCAGCAACCTTAAGTCTCAAGTCTCACAGTCAACAAAGTGATTCAGCTGGCTACATTCTTCCCATTTGTGTTTCCTCTTTGAAAGTCCCTTACACATTGTTCACACAGAGAGGTGCCGGGCTGGTGAGACTTTCCAAAAAGTCTCATCAACAGCAACACAATGCTGGAATTTGACATTTATCAGTGGAGTCTTAAAAAAAATAGGAAAAGGGATCCTGAGTGCGGCAAAGAAAAACAGTGGTTGTCTTTTCTTTAGCCGCGTTGCAGACCAGGTGGTCCGCGGGGATAAGGCCCGGGGGAGAGGTCTGTGGGAGCAGAAAGGTCTACGAAATGTTTACACATTTAGAGAGCTATTTGCATTGTCCGCAGGGAGATAATCAGCCACACAATCAGCCTCCTGGCCGGATTACAGAGATAAGACCGGGGCCAAATGGATTTTACACTGCTCTGATGAAGTGTTGTTTATAAAGCGAAACTTATTCCCCCTTCTTAAAAGTAAAATGAGACAATTTTACCTAAAAAAAACTGTTGCAAACTTTTTAAAAGAACAGCGGTGCCAAATGAACAGCAGAAGCACATCGGGGGCTGATTCCTACATGTGGCTGGAGCTTTGATCACAGTCTCAAAGTAAAACAAACAAAATAAACATCACATATAGCCATCTATCCAGCCAACCCCCAGAGGCAGATACTTGTAGACAAAATTAGGAACACAATTCGGATTGAAGCCCTTTTTGTCTGCAACACAGCATTCTTTGATGAAAGAAACCCCTGAATGTGGCTCGCGCTCTGCATAATGACACCGGGCCTCACAAGAAATGTGTTTTGAATAAACAGATATTTTCAGAGAAGGAGGGGTGGGGGGGGACCCCACAATTAGAAATTTGAGACTGCGTGTGGGTCCCAGTCCAATTCTCTGGAATCAATCAGGGCTCCCAAAGGAACTCCCGTGTCCCCTTAATCTCCTGGTTTTATTACTTTCCAGACAGTCATCCCCTTTCACCCTACCCCCATCTCACTCTTTTGTACTGATCTCCAGCAATGCCAAGGAGGGGCTCCCTCTCCCTCTCTCTCTCTCTGACTCTCCCCTACCCTTCCACCACTGCAGAGGGCTTTTCATGCAGGAGGGTCTTTCATCAGTCTCCACACGCAAGCGAGCACAAGCTAACAGAGGCCCATCACTCCAAGGCCTGAATTCCACTTTATAGTCCCATTACTTCACAACCATTATCCCGCTCAGACACATTGACTGGATTTTTTGACACCTACAGGGCTGACGTTTTGCATATAATTGTAAGCTATGAAACGTTGAATTATGACCGGTTCAATAATCGTTATCCATTTTTAAGCTCCTTACAAAGCACACATTTGGTCATGAAACTACTACCAAAACATTGATGTGTCTGCTGTCAATGGGTGCTAGATTTGCCTTACAACTGTAATATCAAACATGACTGGAAGTCAAAAACATTTTTACACACGGAAAAAAGAAAACCAATAAAAGCGACACAGAAAATCTATACAATTCACATCGAAATTGCACTGCGTTGGACTCAAAAACGGAAGCAAATTAATTGGGTACCGTTTATCCATCAGCTAAACGCGTATTGACGCCCAGGTAATGAGATGTCCACTGGACTGATGATGCTTGCTTAATACTTGACAGTAAGCACTAATGACTCCTCGGATACTTCTCTCCTCACATCCCCAAGTTCCTACTGTCTTTCCCAATTACATGGCTACAATGGTCTCCAACTTGTCTGACTGAAACGTTTGACATGTAATGATCGACACTTTTGTACAAAACCAAAATGGTAAAACAAAAAATGGGGGTACAGCAGCATTTTGGATAGAGCAGTAGAGCACTACACATGCAGACAAAAGGTGTCGATGGGCAAAAATGTGTTGCTCTGTTGGACAAAATATCTTTCGCTCGCAGGTCAAACACAATCCCTCAGTCTATGCAGTAGACGATTTTACTTCTTTAACGATTGAAGAAACAAATCACTCGAAATGATGGGATCTGGGTGTAAAGTGGCCATATTCGATATGTCGTTTAGTTATATGAACTCGCAGTAGAATGGGGTACATGTTGCATTCTTGCAGGAATGTTGCACAAGGTGCAGAATAAAGCCCTTACCTTTGTCGACATGCTTCGCCGCTGTGGTGTAGAGAAAGGTGAGGAAGAGGAGAGAGAGGAGCGACCGTGCTCCCCGCTCGGCCATCACTTTTCACAAAACAAATCTTTGCAGGCTTCAGGAACCCCGGAGCAATCCCGTTGTAAATCCTCGGCCGCCGCCTGCTGCTATACACTCCCCCAAGACGAAAAGTTCAAAGTCGCACCTAAGAAATGTAGAGAAACATCCGGAACCAGCTACTTTTCAAAGTGGCCGGATGAAACATGTAGCTGGCTCACGGCTCGAAGTACGGAGAGAGAGCGAGACTGCAGGTTACAATGTTTTCTCAACTTGGACGAGGCTGGGGTCGAAGAAAAAAATGAAATCAATCCATTGCCACGGAGGCACGAGACGGGGAAAAACAGGTACGAATGCGGAAAAACTGCAAGGATTCTATATCCCGGTGTCCCTCGGGTGTGTAAAAAGGCGAGAATACGAACAGTTAAAAATATATCACGGTACGGCGGACCGGAGAAAAGCCCACCGCAGCTACCGCTCGGGAACAGGACGCGACAGCAGCGCGTGGAAGGGCTGGATCTCTTCACGGCTCCCCGGAAAACCGGAAAACGGGGCGTGGAGTCACACGGGAAGTTTGGATCGTAGTCGACTACGTCGGCGAAACCAAAAGCACGGCACGGAGCGTCCTATACGTTGCATTCATCGAAGTGATCGGACGGAGCGGTGTTGTTTGTAATCCCCTTAAAAGGAGATTTATAATAGCTCGTGATTTTAATCTATGGATTAGCCCATTCTAAAATTCACGAGCACAACAGGTAATATTCATAGACAATTCCACATCGTTTTACGCATGTGTTGCACCTATACATTGTTTTAATAAAATACTACAATTAGGCCTACAGAAACATTCAATAACATAAGAAAATACGTTGTTACTGTGTCACTTGTGGAAATGCAAACATCATCACAAAAATCTACATCTGTATCTTGATTTTGAGCGATTTCATTATCCACATGGCTCAAAATCTGAAGACATGGTTCACGTCTCAAAATTGCAGCTCCAGGTTCTTACAATTGTCTTTGAGAGTAGTATTAGAGCAAGACAGTATAAGGGATGCATATCGAGTAAGTAAAAACGTCAGCGAAGGAAATACAACCGTGGTTTCCTTTACTGTCTAAAGGTCATTTTATTGCATTGGTCTTTGTACATATCGAACAAGTTATTATTGATTTATGACATTGAGTCATACAATTAAGATGAACGGGTTAATATGGATTAATTTTCGTTAACGAACGAGCAAGGCAATAAAAATAGGGAAAGTATTGGTATTCCAATAGATAGGCTTTTCCAAGTAAATGAGACTATTCACTTAGGAGGAGCTCCACCCGCTGGTTTGAGAGCTCCATAACATACTGCTCGTCTCTGCCACATGGACAACATGACACTGCTACAGGCTGACCTGGCTGCCCCTCGTCTATCATAACGGGGATTTTATTTCCATTTTGTAACGTTTCATGTTGAATATGCTGTATGTACTGTGGCTTAGGGTTTATTTCAGTCCAGACCAATGGTGTTTTGTTGAAATAACAACGCTGTCACAATAGCGTTATTCCAATCGTTGTAAACACAAATATATACTTTTTCCATCGAACGAAGTAATGGACAATATATTAAAATGGAGATGGAGGAATGAGGGATTTGGCTGGTCAGAATATGTTCATGTTAGCTTCATGTACATTTAAACAGAAAGATTAGATGTGTTATATTTTTCGTATGTAGATTTTGATAATATTATTGAGGAAAAGCATCAAAACATGTTATTATAAAACCTCAAACCTTACCGTATTTATCATTTAAACTCATTCTAAACCTCCTAAAATCTTGATGGACGTTTTTCTAAACGATACAAGCAAGAAAGAACAGCGTGTCACTCCATTATCTTTAAAATCAGGAAACATCTGCGGTGTTACGGCTCACAACACGTTTGAGATCAGAACAGGGTTTTCAATGCTAGTCGTCTGATTTATTACATTATTACATTTATTACATCTAAATGTTCTTGTCCCACATTTTGTCCAAGATGGTGAAAGACTACCACCACCCTGCCCGCAACTACTAGAACAATGACATAGGCCAACCAAAAAGAAAGACAGACAGACAGAAATACTTTAATGATCCCTGAGGGAAATTGCATTCGTTACAATACTCCAGGGGGAAAAAAAAAGAAAAAAAAGAGGAGACAGACACCTGCATCTACTGGTCCACACAAATCCAGCTACAATTACAGAATGTATTCTACTTTATTGCAAAGCTTCACCAACCAATCAAAGCCGTAGAAACACTCTTCCTCCCGGACTACTGACAAAGCATATCATCGCAAAGCTCAAAGCTGAGCTGCGTGAGAGCAAGGCCTACTCAGGTCCTGAACCAAAGGATAGAGACCCTGTTTGGCCGCGTGGCGTTGAGGAAATGGCCACTAGATTACTGCAGTGCAAAAGACCCCTGGATTAACATGCACTTCATCAAATCTTCCTAAATCTTCCTAAATCTTCTGAAACCTCTTAGAAGCAGCAGCCTCACATATGGCTTCCCATGTATATGCAGCTCGTGCAATGGGAACGATGTGCATTTAGGGTGTCTTCAGAGGAACGGGGCAAATTACAAAATAAACCGTTGACTTTGCGGCTGTAACTTGCTTTTCTCTGCTGGAGGGTTAACGGTCACGCCGACTTCCATGTCTGGGATGGATTTGCTGCCATTGTAAATATAGAAACATTAAAAGAAATAAGGCCACATGTCTAGGGATTACAAAAACATTGAGTGTTTTAATGTGATTTGACTGTGTGGGTGGGTGTGTGTGTGTGTGCGCGCGTGTGGAAGATCCTGTTATTCCTATAGCGAGATTAAGTGGCGCTGGGATTAGGGCATGCATAAGACCAACAGATATCGTCTTTGGCAGGACATTTTGTGACTCTCGGGCAGTCAGTAAGGCTTATAGGGAACACATGCACTATGATACATGAGCTGATAAGGAACACTTTTCACTGTGATATCAAATCTGCCGAGTAACCACTGAAAAATAGATATGATGATAGCAGCATAACTATAAACTTGATATGTCCAATTGAAGCCTAAGAAGTGATAAGGTGTATGTAAAGGGGCATTTAGCAGACGCTTTTGTCCAAAGTGACTTACAATCAGTACATTTGTGGGGTTCGACATGTGGACAGTTGGAGGAGGAGGGGGATCGAGGGGATCGAACCGCCGACCCTACGGTGAGTGGACGACCCGCTCTGTCCACCCGCTCTACCCACTGAGCTACTGCCGCCCCGTATGTGTGTGTGCATGTGCACTTGCGTGGGCACACACGCATGTGTGTGTGTGTGCGTGCACATGGCTACCTGCGTGCATGCACGTGCACACCTTGCACAAACAGCCGGCTGAGAATCGGACAGGGCAGGGCTCCCAGCAGGCGTGACGCGTGGCCATTCTTCTCAGAGTATCAGCGAGCAGCCCTCGTCTCCATGCACACACCCTGACATACATGTGCTTACGACGGCACATTTTCAGAGCTGGGACACACTTCGCCTCACACATTGTCAGCGTTTCCCCCCCCCCCGGTCCCACTCTCCTCACCCTCATCGTCGTAGCCCTCCTCCTCCTCCTCCTCCTCCTGCTCCTCTCTGGTTGCAGGTGATCATTGTTCTAGTTAGTTCTGCTGCTGATGCATCGCAGTGCAGGAGGCTGTCAGCCGCTGTGCAGTGGGATTGATCGCAGGAGAAGGCAGAAGAACAAGAGCCCCGTTAAATCAGGGCTCTGAACAAACGGCGGCCAGCCGAGTTGGAGTCAGTGATTTCACAGGGCCTTCATGAGTTAAAAATCATATGGGCTTTGGGTTGGTGCATTGGAGAAGAGTTGCAGGTTGCAGGCAGTGCAACAAGTGCTCTGGGATCAAATGGTCTTCATCTGTTATTTATGACAACACATAAAAAAAGAAGAATGAAAGAACGGGCTAAGGAAGTGAGGGAGTTATCTCTCTCTCTCTCTCTCTCTCTCTCTCTCTCTCTCTCTCTCTCTCTCTCTCTCTCTCTCTCTCTCTCTCT
>JAOPJK010000033.1:13914420-13925064 GCA_027123565.1 Phycis chesteri
CCCCCCCCCCCCCCCCCGCCACCCCCCCCCCCCCCCCCCCCCCCGCCCCCCCCCCCCCCCCCCCCCCCCGCCCCCCCCGCCGCCCCGGGGGGAGAGACTAGCTGCTGGAGGAGGCTGGCACAAAGACGGGAATCTCCACCAGAGTCGGCATAAAATAAAATAAAAAGAAGAAAAAAAAAGAAAGGCCACACACACCTTTGACTGAAAATAATTGACTTTGGCAAATCATTTCAGGCCCGTAGCATCTGACCCACACATGAAAAAACATAACTTTTTGGAGTTAGGTGATTTCTGTAAGTTCAAGTGCTTTGATAAAATGTGTGCCTTGTGGTAATTCAGCGTCCAGTAATTTAATATAGGAATTCTGCAGGGTCATTACAAAATCCACGTCTCGAACCAATTTCAGTAAAAGAGCAAAGGCCTTGATAGCGAGGACAATCTGAAACCTTTAAAGAAATATTTTAAATATACCTAACTGAAAAGAATAAATCAAGTCACTAAGTCTTTGGGGAAATGGAGCCATTGATTTCCCTCCACAGGACAAACTGCCCATGCTGATGAATAAACATCTGAGCGTTTTATTACTGAGAGACCGTCGCAGAATTACGAGCTTAATTCAAATAACACCCTTCTGCAAAGGATCAATCCTAAGAAGAAACATAATGCTATGCTTGGCTGGTTGTTCGCCTCGTCTCGAAAAAGCAATTCCGCCACCACCGTCAGCACCACCACCACCACTAGCGTTCTGTTGCTGGCTGGAAAAAAAAAACCTGTCACACGCCGTTATTGTACTGGGCCTGTCATGGCTGAGAGGCATTTAAAACAATGAAATGTCTGCCCAGGGAGCAATTACACCTTGGTCAGGGCTCATTTATGACCGGCCGCAACGACATGGCAAACTCTCTCAGACACACACACGCGCATGCACACACACACACACACACACACACACACACACACACACAAACACACACACACACACACACAGGGTTTTCTTCAACATGTCTATGTTTTGTGGGGATATATAATCCACATAATGCAGCTACATTCAATCTAGAGTACATTACCACATTCTGCAGGAATCCTTTGTCACAGGAGATAACTCTGAGACTCACCAAAGGACCCTCACATTACCATACCTACACCTGTGATCGCTGCGCCGGCTGTGTCTAGCAGGCCCCTTTCATGCGTCACTTTTTTTTTCCACAAAAGTCGCTGCAGGGTTTAGACATCTTTTTCCAAGGATGCTTACAGTTGGATTTCAGAAAATGGGAATGGAAACCAGAAGCTTTTGGCTGGGGGGGTCAAGCACTCCTCCGCCACTCGGCTGCCCGCAGAGGCATCCACGATGTGGACCTCTGAGGAGAGGAAACCTTAGCAGTGAAATGCTACATGGTGATGCTGCTATTACATCCCTTGGGTCCAATCCAGATGCTATTATATACTGGAGGACTTAATAACATAATAGTATTATATATATTGGCGTTGGATATTGAATTAGCAGGCTGTGTTAATTCGGCGAGAGCCAGATCCCGATACGTTGTGTACCCTGCAACAAGTGGAAGGACCACCAGAAGGTGTCTTCAAACACTTTGATTCATTTAAATCAAGGTAAGAGACGACGAGACGGACGGGCCGTGCACAATGATTTTGGGTATCGTGCATCGTCATTCAAGAACGCCACACGATGTACGATAAAAATGTATCAAAGTAATGCGACACAATCAAATGTGCAGTATGTTGTCCTCGCCTCACAGGGAAAATGCAGAAGAGCCAAGAGAGCAGCCGTCTCTCTCTTCATTAGTTTTTTCTCCGAGCCATTGTCTTTGGCACCAGAACAGCGGTGACCCGAGGGTCGTCGAGGGACAGGTGTGGGATCTGCATGCGATGCAGATCCGCCAGATGCAGCCCTAATCAGAGTGATTGCGTCATCACCATCAACACACACACACACACACACGGCTTGCATCCACAGCCGACTCTTTTTCGTCCTCTCCGGATCCCACGATGGACCGGAAGGAGGCGGTTCTGAGGCAGGTTGTGTGAACAGCCCCCATTGGTCAAGGTGGTTCAGAGGGACAGGTGGGGGCAGGCAAGAGGCCGTTTCACTGATTTCCCAAACCATGAATTTCTGAAGGAAAGGATCTGAATCATCTGAATCCAGCTCTGACCGAGTGGCATCACTGTGAAAGCGGCCCGGAGTCCGTCCCACCAGACGGTGAGCTGTGAGAAAGGCACCCAGAGGCACCCAGAGCTGTTAACTGCAGAGCCACCGATTATCTCAGAGCCCGGAGGAGACTTATCCAGTGGCTCATCAACTGGGAGCGCTGGCTCCCAGTAGACCTCTGGGTGCCCAGAGTACGCTTAGGCGGTTTTATCCACAAATCCAGATTTTTCAGATTTGGGGAGTTTACATTACTACTGTCCGCCTGTTACGCCCTTGGTCGTAGTAGTAGTAGTAGTAGTAGCAGTAGCAGTAGCAGTAGCAGTAGCAGTAGCAGTAGCAATAGCAGTAGTAGTCGACTAATCATTCCGGTGTGTTTTCAGTAGCTTGGGTGGTGTTTGCCAATCCTTCTGCTCAGCGCTAGGATCAACACTCAGGAGTCATCAGCCACTTCTAAAGGTCGACTATTTCCAAAGCGACAAGAAAGAGAAAACAGACGAACGCTCACTTGGTCTACAGGTCATGCCGTAACTCCATTTGTTTGATAATGTACTTAAACGAATGTAGTTTCTGAAAGCCATACATAAATAGTAATGTATTCAATGTTGGCTTCTTAGTAACTCTTCACGGGGTGATTAAACTACGTCCTTGGCGCGGATAATTCTTCAAAACGATTGGGCAAAACGCGGTTGGAAGCCGTCCTGCGCAGTGGGGGTCGCGTCACGGCTGGCGGTTGAGAGCATCGTGTGAGAGCAGTAATGCAGAGTGGCGGAGAGCTTGCCCTTTCCTCGCCGTTTACCCCCGACTAAAGAAAAAAGGTCTCGATGACCACAGAAAGCGAGAGCTTTTCGATTTCAATTGTGCTTGGGGCCTCCATTCTTCCTCCTTACATCTTGAGACGTTTTTTTGGATGTCAAATCTACAGCAAAACTGATAAATGGTTGGCTGGTGTTTGGTCAAAAACAGCCTGGCAGACGAAGAAGACGACACGCAGCAAAATGAAGACCTTAATCTGAGCGTGTTCAGGAGTATATTTCTCCTTACGTTAGCCCTGCAGCAGGATATAGCCATTCATACGCCTGGACAATACGAAGTAGCTCTGGTAATCAGAGGGCTGTCTCCATTTGTCATTCCTGAGGATCATAAATCATTATGATTTAAAAGTAGAGTATTGGAGGATCACTCTTTTTTTCCCTCTGCTGGGAAGATCATCGTGCATTCTAACGATTAAATGACTGATTCTGTATTTTCACTCATTCCACTTGAGTCAACTTTTCGCATCTTTAAACTTGGGTCATTGAGTTCTAACTGGAGGTTGGATTGGGTGTATCCGATAGCCTCATATCAGCATTTGTCCGAGTGGTGATCAGTGAATTGCTCATTTCCCATCGGTGGTACAAAGACTTAGTGTGCTCATTATCTTATCCTTTACTTTAATTATCTTGAATTAATCGATGCCGACTCAATTTAACAACCCAAATCATACATAGATGACTATTCTAGGCCATCTTTAATATTCAAGATGGGATGTATGATGTATGATTCATTTAAGGCTCAGAAGGTATTACTTCTCCTTTTTGGACATATCTGCTCTTTTATCTATTCCAACTGACCTACAGGGACGTAACCAATTAATTCAAAGTCATATTCCCCAGAAGAGCATTGTGGAGCATTTCTGGTTTAGCAAAATAACTTTCATTGTATTGTATTAGACACCCCTGTTCTCATCATAAGCAGGTTGCGTGAAATGCTCTAAGTTTGTTTGACCTTTAACATGCGTGTGAATATAGCCTGCTAAATTAGCCCCATTTAGGTTCACCTTCTAAACAGGGCTTAGTATTAAACTGAAAATAAACCCAGCTTCAGCTCAAAAGGTTTCAAAACTGTCTTTCAAAGTGTTTCAAAGTGTTCCAGCCCACATATGATCACAGGGTAACAGATAAACCCATCACATACATCCAGAGATGTAAATACTCATCTTTATTTCATTACATTTGATTTTTACTGGGCCGCTGCTGTGACATCATTCTGCTTGCACAAGTAAAATCTATAAAATCTGCTTTATGAGGCTTGAGAGGAAGGTAAAAATGATTAAGCAGGAGGGCAGACTGTGATTGTGCTAGAACATCATAAAAAAACAGCAGGAAACCATTAGAAAGGATGTGGAAAGAAGGGAAGAGAAAAGGTAGAGATCTGGTCAACATCCACCTTCAAGGCCCTAACAACCAACACAGCAACACAACCCTTGCCTTTTTTTCCCTCTACATTCTGCCCGCATTTCGACACATTCTGCATGCATCTCTTCCCATACGTAGGTGATAGTCTCTGGTTTAATGCCCACCCAGCTGCCATCGGCTGCTGTCAACTCCAGGTTAACGCATTTCTAATTGGTAATTGGATGCAAGGTTTCCCACAATCCAAACGCAAACGTTTATGAACCTTTTTTAATTGGGCCTGAGATCCAGTAGCTTGTTCCGGTTGAATGAACACGTAATGCATTTCAAATAAAGGGGTACAGCCGTTTGAAGACATACCGTCAGTAAGATAACATGACATAAAAGGGCAATTAACAAATAAGAGGCGGAAAGTCCCATCTCCAGCACCTGACGATAAGAATCCCAGAAGAAAACCAAACTGTTCAACACGTTTACTTCTAAACCTTGACAGACAGCATTGAACGGACTACTGTGGATCCTGCTGACCTGGGCGTGCAAGACCAACGGACCAGTGTAGTTGTGCAACACTAGTCCAATAATCACTACCACAGTGAGGCACGGCCGTGTGTCGACTGCTCCGGAGATCAGCACAATCCCGCCCAAAGCGCAATTAATAGTTCATGAAGGTTCACATGGAGTGTACTCTTCCAAAAGACGGCAACCCCCTGCCTAGCGTTACAGTCTCATGTTTCCCCGGGCTCAGAGGGGATTGCAATATCATTGTAATCGCAGTGATTCCTAAACTGTGATCAAAGAGAAACTTCCAGGCGCCCTGTTTAAAGGGCCAGAGGCTACACCCTGGTCTACAGAGGAGAGACGGGGTGCTTATTAATGTTTAAATCAAAGGCCAGCATCACAATGGAAACACAAACCTAAGGAGAAGTCACGTCACGATCGTCTGAGAGAGGGTTAAGCTTCTGGGACACTTGTATATAAAACGCCACGGTGTGTGTGTGTGTGTGTGTGTGTGTGTGGAGATGTGTGGAGCTCCGTCTCTGCAGCGGGGGTTGATGTACGCTATCTGAGAGGGGGTTAAGCTTCTAGGACAGTTACAGCATAACACCACGGTGTGTGTGAAGATATGTGGAGCTCCTGGCTAGCAGTTGATATTGATATCCATGACCGAGAGAGAGAGTGAAACGTCTCTCACACTAATATATAACGCCACGGTGTGTGTGTGTGTGTGTGTGTGTGTGTGTGTGCGCGTGTGTGCGTGTGTGCGTGTGTGTGGAGCTCTGTCTGGCCAGTGGTTGATTTTGATGTCCGTGTCTGAGAGGGTTAAGCTACAGGGAATCATAGTTTAATGCCACGGTGTGTGGTGTATTTGATACACAACATTGTAAAGGCGGTACTAAAATGGAATCACAAATGGGTGGTAGCCATGGGGATATCACACCCCACTCCTTCCTACAAGCCCAAAACGCTTTTTTGTATTTTTTTTAACACTCAGAGCCGTTTGTCCATCCTGGGCTATTGTAGAACCATGGCGGTGCAACATGGCGGCCTCCATGGAAGAGGACCCGCTCCCCATGTAGATATAAAGGACTCAAACTAAGGTAGAAAAAAAAACAACGATTCTTATTTTCATGGGATTATACACCAATCAAACCATACCAATGAACGTTACAGTCCATTTCTGCCCATGTGTCCGTCCGTATGTCCGTTTTGCTAGACGTCACTAAATTCTACACACTGGACCTTTAAAGCATCAAAACCAAGCAGCCAAACCGTTATCTGGGAGTGTGAGCGAAGCCCTAATTAAATGATCTCTGGTGGATTCAGTCAGCAGTGGCTGTCACTCACAGCTCCCGCGCTGACACATCGGGGTGACACAAAGACGCCACGCGATGGGAAAGTGGAAAAGAAAAGAAAGAAAAAACCTTGGATAAGTAGAAAGCGCCGATAAGGCGGCTCTGCCTGGCTGTCGGGGGGCCGCGGGGGTTCTGTGAGTTGAGTGCGGGGGGAAAGGAGGGGTGGGATTAGTTGCGGTGTTAACAGTATGTGGTATGAAAACAACAACTACTTCAACAACAGCAACAGACCTAATCAAGCAGCCTTGTTTAGAATATAAAACCCCACCCCGTCCATTAAGAGCCCGCGCGCTGGAGAGGACGGAGGAATCCAGCCTCGTATAACTAGGCGTTATGGTCGTCATGGGGACGTAAATGTAGTTCAGAGCATGCTCGGAAATCAACAAAGACCACTTATAGAAAAGCATCACCGACTTAAGGACAGAGACTACGGCAGCCTTTACAGTGGACTATTTCATCAGGTAGCCAATAACAACCCGCCATATTTAACTCTATTTACATAAAATGCCTTTGACCTGATGCTAAGTGATATAAAAAGAGTGGGGGTAAGGACCTATTAGAATACAGTAGACTGACTCCAGGCTATCATGGTATGTATTTGAACTGACTACGCCTCAACATATCCAGTTCAGCGTTCATGGCCATCGGAGGAGGAGTCTCAAAATCACCAAACCTTTCAATCGTAACTTTCCAAAGGATTTTGCATTTTAATTCGACGCATAAGTCAAACTATGCAGAACAACGGACTCAACTTGCAGTTTTGATAGTAGACAACGTGGACTCACTGGTGGGGTATTAAATATGATTCCTTGCGTAGCCTGGGTGGGACTATATGACAACATACATCATTCGCCATGGAGGACATGGCTGTAAACACCATCTTGTTTTCAGGTGCAAATTAGTTTTTCTCATCTCTGTAGGATTCTTTATGGCTCACGGGGTAGCCATGGGCTGAGCAGGGAGTGCAGGCGCTCCATATGGGACATTTAATCACTCTGTTTGGGCTCTGTGATCTGAAACATCATGGACTGTTTACTGTAGCAGGCAAAGCAATTCAGCACTTTACCATTTACATATTTGCAGCATGAACGAGATCACTTTTTTGCGAATGCTGGAGGTAAAGTGAGTGTAAAATAATTTGGACATGATATAACAAAATAGCAATCACAACTTTGGAAGGAAACTAAATATTATAACACCCTAAGCATGCCATCTGCCTATTTGATTGATGAGGGTTCATTTGTTGCAATTCAGTATCTGCAGTCAAATCTGAGCTACTTTTTTTTGTATGTTCAGTTTGTTTTCAGAATGGGAACTGCTGTGTAGCATCAGACTAAACCTTGCAAACTCCACTGATGTAGAAGTTGGCCTTAGGACAACATTGTCCTCTCTCTTGCCCACAGTTCTATTGTTTACTCAGCAAAGCTTTACAAACACTCCCGAACAGTCACACTGTCTTCCAAGCAGCTACAAATTCACAAATATGTCAACTATGCTAATGCACTCCTGGCTTTGTGCTGGTGAATTATAATAACTACAATAGTCACTGTCAAAAAGCCACTGCTGTCCACACACTAACATAGCATCATAAGGGGCATCGTCCCACAACTCAAATCAACGATAAGCTACATATTGTCAACCCGTGCACATATATCCTTCATCTTATCAAAACTACGATGTACTAACCCCTGTACTACATGATGCCCTGCTTCAGGCAAATTCAGCGCATCGGAGCAATCGACCGTGTCCAAAAACAAGAACATCCCGATGCCTCGGGCACCAAAATACCTCGCTGAGCAAGGTTTTTTTTTTTTTTGTCAAGGAAGGAAGGTTGAATCTCTGACGGTAAAGGGGCGGAGCGGGGGGAGGTTCCCGTCGGGCGCCGGAGCGGTCGGCGGATCAGTCCGACGCTCCGAGGACGGGACTCGGAAAAAGCTTGATCGGAAAACTTCTGACACAACTTCAACCATCTGGGGTGGAGAAACCGAACCGTGCATGCCGAGGAGTGATCAGAGAGGAACAGTCAAATGAGAGGAGGAGGGGAAACGTGTGCACCTGTAGCAGCTGCAGCGAGGCCTGGCGCTCCGTGATGAGCACACACAGCCGCCGCGGCTGCCAGTGGGCTGCACTTGCTTTGATTATGTGCTGCTGATGTATTTACTGCTTGTGTGAGTAGAAGCCAATGTAACCTCTACTGAATGTAACTACCGCTTACAATGAGTAGAATACTGAATGGGATTTGGAAATATTTGTTGAAAATATACATTAATTTAATATATGAAAATATATTAAACATATGAACATATGAGTTATATATATATGAATGTGCAGCATGCCTGCAGCATGCAGGCATGTTTTTTTATTTTATTCGAAAAGTGTTAAGTGTTCCTGAAAAACTATTTTAACATCTTGCACTCGCAAACAAGAAACATTTGCTGTCATAGCTGAACAAAAAGCAGACTCTGTATGAAGAGAAGACGTGGGTGTTAAATGTCCTTGGGGCGTGGAGACACAGCTGCCCCTCGGAGCTCTGACCCAGCTAAAAGCCATCACACAGAGTTTTTGTGCTTTTCGCTGTGGGATTTTGTCCCCCTATTCTTTCTCTCAAGTGCACAAGTCGCCATGGAAGCGGCTGTGTGAACCAGAGACACAGATGAAAGGATGACTGACCTTCCTGGGCGCCATTATTAAAGTTCAATTATGAAAGAGCATGTATTTTTAATCATGCCTGTAATCAAAATGGAACGTGGCACCGCCATCTCGCCTCGACGCTCGATAGATGTCTATAAAAAGACCTCCCTAGCCATCAATCTCCGTCACAAGGCCGTCAGAGGTTTGATTCATGTCAGTATACACTTTGAGTTGGGTCCCCCCCCCCGCAACACTTCAAAAGACTGCGGTGCCTTTAGCTGTTGCAGCGCAAACTATCACAATACGGTAGACTATTGTTTAGTTTGCTCACCGCCCGTATGGACTTGAGGTTGACACAAAGAAGAAACAAAAAAGTTTAACGTCACTTCCCTCTGTGATCTTTAATTGATGGTCTAGTTTTGTTCTCGTACCTCGACACATTACCGATCATAATTGAACGCCCAAACCCATCACTCACGGCAGGCGTCGGTGGAAACAGAACAACCGCGTTGCTGTTGTTTTTTCGAGCCCCAAATAACAACGGGTATCGCCAGGATAAGCTTTGAGCTCCTTCCTTCAGAGTGCACGGTGGGTGTTTGAGTTCGGTGTCCCTGAAAAGATGCATGCTTTAAACATTTATCCCAAACACGCCTACTCTCACATGAATATAAACTGCTGCCGGTGGTTTCACGACGGGACGCGATCATCATGTATTTTTCATGACACTGTTGCAGCAGGTGGCGTGGAAACACTGGATCGCTGCAGTCAAAGCGAGACAATTATTTCTCTGGAGCTGCTCGTCAATGCTTTTATTTTTTTCATATTTTTGTTAAGAATGTCGCAAAACTGACATGAAAACACTTTTTTTGTGCAAGATTCGGGTGTTCCCAAAGTTCATTGAAACTTCTTCTGATAGCTTTGTTAGAAACTTGAAAATAGATTATATGGAGTATAGGGATAGGGAGAAGTCTGTTTCCATAGTGTTAACTATTTTACAAGTTATGAAAGGGAATGCAAAAGTTGTGATAGAATATTTTACCACATAATAACCCACATTATTTTCATATGTAGATCAACATGAACTCATACCATCATATCAAGTGATTTAGAGATATTTTATACAGCAGAAAAAAGTGATTATGTCTATATTATAGAAGTAACTCTAACTCACCATAGCCTAAAAAAAAGTAAGAAGGATTTATGTGAGGCTGGAAGCCTGAGAAACACTTGATGTCATTGACACCTATAGAAAGCTACAGCAGCTCATGCATTTAGGCAGGACGAGTCAATGGCAGAATCCTGCCCTTTGGTTCCAGAACACGGCGGGGGGGTCGTAATGACAAAGTGCTTTGTCAAGTGTTTATCCTCTTCAGGCACCAAGAACCCACATCCACAAGGTCGATGGCGTCAAATAAAAGTTTTTACGCCGATAACATCTGCCGTTTCAGCGGTCCGAAAACCTTGGCTGCATTGTTTTTCAAGCGCAATCAAATACACTGATTAAAGCAACTGTGGCCGCAGTGACAACAGAGCTGGCAACAACAGAAGCTTCACTGTCACGTCACCCCACATGGTAGCGGTGCCTCGCGTTTGGCTCGCAAACGTCGTCAGCGCTGATGGCCTTCCATCTTTCAAAACACAGCATTAGAGAACAGCAGCCTGTTCCAACCACTGGCGTCAGGGTCTCCAACCAAAGCCCGGACTCAGACGAACACCAGGCCTCCTGGAACCGATCCATGGAGACGCGCACGAGGTCCAAAGCGCGGCCCGGATCTCAGAATTTCCGTGTTTGTGTTTTTGTTATCTTGTTCTGTGTGGGCCT
>JAOPJK010000033.1:14004235-14017720 GCA_027123565.1 Phycis chesteri
TGTGTGTGTGTGTGTGTGTGTGTGTGTGTGTGTGTGTGTGTGTGTGTGTGTGTGTGTGTGTGTGTGTGTGTGCAAGTGCGTCTTGCGCTGGGTGGGCCTGGGACAGATGGCCGGCCCCCTGCTTAAAGGATAGCAGGGAGATTTAGGGTGGTAGGAGAACTGCGCCCGGTGACGCATTGCCTCTCTGTTCATCATCATCCTCATCACATGGAGGCAGGAGGGACAATCAGCTAACTGAACATGGCTGTTCCTCAGCCAGCGAGACAAATGTCCAATTTCCCCACTTTCCAATGACCGGTGCGCCCCACCTTACAGCCGCCTACGTGGCTGCCGGCCCAGACTGTTTGGACGGACCGACACTGCCGCAGCAGTCTGAACTGGAGTCTGAACTCGAGTCACGGCACCAATATGGCCAAACTCGGCGCAGACTGAGGGAGTGGCGGGGAGTCCTGGCATCGGGGACAATGAGATGGGACAGAGGTGTGACAAAGACGTCATGCCGAAGAGTATGTTTTTTTTGTGAACAATACAGCATCGTGTTGTAAGAGACGGATTAGCGATAGCTTCGTAGCCTAAGACGGCTACTAAAGCCACTTTATACACAGCCATGCAGACAAATGTTGTAAAAAGACATAAGTCATCCTCAGTGACCACATACCCTAATGACACAGGTGGTGCGGTCCTTAAGCTCTTAAAAGCAATGACTCGGGTTGAGTCCACCTTTCAGAACAAATAATTATAGCAAAACAGGTTTATGAGAAACAAACAGAACAGTTACAGTCAAACAAACGAATCATACTGGTGTTCTAACGAGATGTGAGAGGCAGATTGATGAAGAGGAAGAGAGGGAAAAATGCATATGGGAGGAAGGGGAGGTACAAAGAGAATGACAGACATGAGAAATAGCAAAAGCATGATGTTGTCATGCCTCAAGCCACAGTGTGCGCATGTGTGTGCGTGTGCATGTGTATATGTGTGCATGCATTTTAACTTGTGGAGATGTGATGGAGGAGATAAGCTGAATGCAGGCATCCAGTCTTTTTTTCTTCTTCGTTGTTTCTGCACTGGTAGGTTTGTAGCTGGTATGGCTGCCCAACGGAGGAATGTTCATTTTGGAATGACGCAGCCTTGTACTTCTGTACAGGTGAATGCTGCCGACCCTGGAAAGACCCAAGGCCAGATGCTATCTTGGGATCAAAGATTACGGGAGTCAGGGTGAATTTGTGCTCGCATCCACAGCGGCATGGACAAAAGAAAACGTGTCATGATAAGGAATACTCTGATAATATCTCCAAAAAGGGGAAATTCGTCAAATTAAAATGCAAAAGCGCCCATGTTTTCAACAGCTCCACGAAGACTACGAAGCTTGCACAAATGACGTCGACACCATTACTGTAAACAAGCAGCTTCTCCACGCCAGACCAAATGGAGACGGCCGCCGCGCCTACCGAGATGTCACACAGGGAGGACATGCTTAATCCAACAACTGACAGAAAAACGACTCGCTTTGTGCTCACGCCGGGAGGCCAGTGCCAGAGGAGTCACCTGAGAGCGGCCTCCTCAAAGAGACGCCCAGAAGCACAGCTCAGCCGTGTGACTCACTGAAATCACTGCCATTGTTGGAGGGAGAGCCAAAGATCAAGTTTGGTCAGCTCTTCGGTACGTGAAGTCATCTTTTCCCCCTCCCGAGCAGCCCTTTGTGCATCTCATCGCTGCAGTCCAAACCCCGTGTATTGATTGACTGCTGGGACGGCCGCGTGGGCGCAGTGATAGAGAAGCACTTTGGGCCAGCTCTAGGCTGCCTCCTCTGGGCGTGTAGGCGGAGGAATCTCAGCGCTCGTTCCCAAGATTGACCGCCTCTTCTTCGTTCACGTGACGACACCAACCGTCGTGGAGAGCTCGACTGAATCCTCGGTGACAGAGCGCGGCGACTCGCGCAAACGTGTCCTTATTTGCTTTCGCCGGCTGGACATTTCCATGGCCGGGGCCCATCCTTGGCTTTGAGCCGTTTGAATTACATGCGAGTCAGGGTGCAGCCCGGGGTCCCGAAGGCAGGTCCCTGCTGACCACTCTGGAGCCTCGGCTCAAGACCAAAGACTAGTAAGCCTGCCCTGTCTGAGCCCTTGAGGCAGGCTGGAGCTCCCTGACGGATGTTCTCAACCAGTCACATTACCGAGGCCTAACTTGGTTCCACGGGTTTTCCAACCTGCCTGCCGCTCACTTGCTGTTTGAAGTGCCTTTGTTGATTGCAACGCGCGTTAAGCAGTGTGGCACTTCCTACAGGTAGATAGGTGTCAATAATAGGCATGCTAATGAGTGCCATAACAAAAAATGGGAATAAAGTAGGCGGCATATTTCCATCGACTTTGAGATTCCTTCATTTGAAGAAACTCATTTCCCCTAGCCTTTAATAGAGCCGAACATGTACAACTTCAAAACAGCCACTCTCCACCCACCCCATCCCCCCTAGACGCTCTCAAGCAGAGGAAATTGCCCTTTAGACATAAACCCCATACAGCACCGCCAGTCGTAAAATCAACTACAAACAGAGCAGCTGACGCCAACAAACACAACCGTTTGTGATACGTCAAGATCCTGAATCCCCGGGTTCATCTGCGTGTGTAATGGACCTGGTGGGGAGTTTATGGAGGAAGGCTCAACAATATGAGAAATTAAGTTCTGCATCAATAAGCCGCTCCAAGAGAGAGCCAAGCTTCAGTGGTAGAGCTAGAACATAACAACATATAATTAGTCATAAATGCCACAAAGAGGGATTTAAGCACCCTTTTATTGTATGCATCATGTAGGCCTCATCGGCAATAGTTGATTTTATTGATGACAAAAGTCAGATTGATCTTGTGTTTCTACATCTAGCCAATTAAATCTCAATTAGATGCTCAACAAAATTGCCTTTGCAAACAACAAACAAAATATACACAGAGCCAGAAGGAGACAGAAGGAGGTCAGAACAAGAATCGGAACCTTTGCCGCTTCCAAAGGTTCCTCCATCCCTTTCTCCATCAGAGCCACAGTCTATTTTCAGCAGTGATGATGCTACATCGGGAGCTGGTGGAAAAGACCTCGACATTGAGAGCAGAAGACCTGGTTCTGGGTCCTCACGAGACACCGAAGAGCCGCCCTGTAGTGACCCTTCATCAGCAGAGCGAGGAGACTGCAGAGTGTTCTAGATTGGACCTCAAACACTGAGGGGCTCCCTGAACAAATCAAACAGCTTTGTTTCGCGGGTACAGCTCAATAAGCCGATGGCACCCAAACTGAGCAGACTTGGCCTGGAGCACAAAGGGACGGTGTGCAATTCATTAGGCTCATCTATTAAGTGGTTTATTGAAATGGCTGTAAACGGCCTAACGTCTTCCATTATTTGACACACGCTTATGAATGAGTGCAATCTGGGGGTAAATGGAAATGTAAAGTGCTGTGGGCTGACATTGCAAAGTCAACATTTCTGTAACATCTGAGCTCTGGCGTCATATTCAGCCACATGAATGCCACTTCAGTACCGCAGGGATGTAATTAGCCTCAGTCTCCCTTATTTCAAATAGATTTCAAACCGACGGCTAAACGACAATGAATGACACAAATGGGGAATATCAGTAGTAGACTGTAAAATATGCAGATACTATATACAAATACACAAAATACTTAATAATACTATTGCCTATATATCACACACGATGTTTTGAGGGTGTAGATTTGCCTTCAAAGGATGTGTTTGAGAGTTTTGAGACCAGCGGAGGAAACAATCCATACTTGACCCATTTTGGGAGGGAATTGAATAGCTTGCCTCGCAAACGTCTACGGCCAAAAAAAATCTAATTTAATCCTTAATAACTTTTTAATGAAATAAAGCTATCAAACGGGACATGGGCTAGCAACTGACATCTGAACCAAATTAAGAGAGAAAAAAAGACTGGCTTTATATCACGAGAATGAAATCACATTTTCCCCACCGACGTTACGAACGGAGTGGGATCTCTCCGCGTCCAACCACCGCAAACCACCTCGAGGAACTACAACGACGGCCGCTTCCGCAACCGCTTCACTGCCCAGAGCTGCTCGGCCGATCATTCGCGTCTCGCCAAAAAAATGAAAAATAAAATCACAAATCAAAATCTGTTTGAAGGCGGGTGATGTCACACATTTCATACACCTGACCGATTGGCAGTCTGATGCCTTCTCCCACGTGGGAGATTAGTGACAACACCTTGGAAAGCCGGCCGTATGTTCCACTGCTCGGCCCGTCGCTGACTCATGAAGCACGCAAAGACGGGACGACGAGACGGAATTTATAGAGAGGATAATAAATGACACTTATAAATCCGGTAATAAATGTAATTTCAAAACCGCAATTTCTGGTCCGTCGAGATTTACTGCTTTGATGAAGAAGCACGGAGGAATACTGGCGGCTTAGGGCGTAATTCAGAAGGAGTGGCATATTGGAACGTCTCATCAAGCAGGCCGTACGAGAACAGAGGGAAAAAGTGGTGGATTAGCGCAATGCTCCCCAGATGGACTGATCCAGTTTTCACATGTGCACCATTTACAAATTAAAATGTGGTTTCTGGAGCATGTGGTTAATGGTAACCTGGCAACTATTGAGGTTTCGTTTTAAGCATGAGAAACTGCCTGTGCTCAAAGCGTAGGGCAGATATTCACTATTTGCTGGATTTGCACATCAAAGCGGTGCACTGGGAAGCACCTGTGTTTTTCATGGGTGTTAAAGGGTCATAGGTGCAGAACTACCTCATTGGTGAAGTCAGAGGTCTTGACCGTGCAAGGCCAGCTCGTTGGCCAACTCCCTGATCAGGATAGGACAGCCCAAAGGTCTATCTGTAGTGCCTGCCCACTATGGGAGAGAAGGAAGAACATCATTCCTAAGAAAGCAGCAAAGTCCTCTTCTCCATACGTGCAGCAACCCTGCTCGGCAGTTAAGTGAATTCAAGCGCTTTCCTGTGAACAAACCACGGCGTAGGAGGAGAGAGCAATTACATACACAGGAATTGCAGAAAACAAACAGAAACAGAGATTGAACTTGAACTGGGACAGAAAAACAACGAGAGAAAAAGACAGACTGAGGGGAGGGGTGGACAATGGTTTCCTGAAATCCGAGCTGTGAGAAAGTGATTGAGCGCCACATCAACATGACAGGAATGAAATAGCAAGAAGTTCAGTTCGACAGCCTCGAACAATGCATACTCTGGAGCATCAATGCTACTGATGGCTCTACATTAGGGTCACCTCTCATCCACCACAGTATCCCAACTAGATGCTCAGGTTTGACACTTTGATATACGTGGTTAAAGGAGCCCCACAGCAGAACACTGAATGTAAAGGCTATGCGGGAGAAAAACACCCAGACTATGCAATATGTCACGACTAAGTTATTTGACAATGCACGCGAGTAGTGATAACTAGCATTACCCTAGCATCTCATGAATCCTGTTTATTGCACATTGTTTGTACAAACACTCTACATCGGCAGAAATATTGCAGTAGGATATTTCCACAAAGTACTATTTGATTTGACTTGATGAATGAAAATAATCTAACTAAACAGCCTCATTTCTTAATGATAATTAGAAAGATAGGAGAGAGTCTATCACACAGCCCAGGCTTTCAACCCAGTGGCCTCGCCACATTCGGCCTCCTTGACCTTATCTCAGCCTTTTAACTCACAACTTGATGGGCCCAAACCGTCTCAGGTGTCCAGCAGACACCAATTTCAATGAAAGTGTGTTGTAGACCTAGACAGACAGCACGGTACAGCATAGACAGCACGGTACGAAGAGGGGTATGGAGAACCTCGTACTGCCAGTATTGAGGAAAAACAACCCCCCACAGAAAGAAAAAATCAGCAGGAGACGGATTGAGAGAAAAAGGAAGGCGAGGAGGGAGAGATGAGAGAGATAGGACAAAACAATAGGAGGTTTTGTGTGTTCGCGTCCCTGACAGGCAGACTACAGCCTGCATGCGGACGCAAAGGGTAGTCCTCTTTCTACTGGGGGGGGAAGACAACACCTGGGTCACTGACGACGGGCTGGAACAGGTCCGCGCTAGACTCACTGTCCACACTGTAATTAACAAATAAAAACTAAATCAAACACCCATCCGCCCGGGGTCCTCGCAGCGTGTAGAGAGGCAGGGAATTCCGCCAGGTCATTCCTGGGTGAAGAGTAAGTAGGCCTCATGAACACAAGTCGACGAAAAGACTGAACAGAAAAAAAACGGAAAAACATGGTGCCACCAGTCTGTGGACGTCACACATCAAGTTTGTCACGTCCATACTGCTCATTGTTAATGACCTCAGAAGGCGCGGGGGGGAAACAAGGGAACGGGAAGGAATGGGAAGGAGGGAGGAGGAGGAATTCCAACAACCAACTGCACCGGCATCAAGGCAATAAGGAATCACCAGAAAGTCATAAAAAGACAAATGGCGCATGCCTGCATGCATCTGACGTCAGCTGTATGCTTGTTGTGTCCCCATCACAGCCATTGTATCCATCAGTGATTCAAACCCAGCAGGTTTTTCAGATAGTAAATGGGCCATACCCGTCCGTTTATGGTCAGAAATACACTTCAAGCTAATTTGTCAGACCGAATAGTGATCGATATTTGCAGGGGTCTTGGTCAGCCACGTCCGGGAACTCTGATGAGAAGTCCAATGATTTGGAGGTTATTAATAAACCACTACCAAGAGCTTACGTGGAAAAGAACGCTGGAGACAGCGAATGTAAACAGGACTACTCCTCTACGCTCGCCATGGAGAACTCTACTTCCTGTGTCCACTCCCTAGACAATGACCGCGCCAATGGCTAAAACAGGAAGTGTGTCAAAGGGGGCTTCTCCATCACAGCACAGCCATTGTTTTTTTTCTATGTCTATTATTTCATTACCAAAATAGGCCAATAGAACAAATGTCAGAAAGTATGTGACCTCAATTAAAAGCTCCATTAGAATATGGAAGAGTACGTGCGCCTGCTTGAAACAAACGCGCTGAAAAACAATGCCCACATGGTATGTGCAGGAATTCTATGCCACATTTATCACGCCACTCGCTCCAGCCTCAACGAGGGGCTTGCATCACGTTCAACAAAACACCAAGAGGAACAGCAGGTACAACTTTGCCCGCGGGCCCTACAATTTCGAATTGGACAAACTGCTTCTGGTTTTCAGGCCGCCTGAAAAGGGGGTTTGGGGCCAATGTCAGTTCCATGAAGGTTATTTGACAAAAAAAAAAAAAAGCTATGAAATTAATGAGCAAGTTCTACACACTGACCATACAGACATTCTGCGTGAGAGCAGTTAAAAAAGTATCAGGAGTCAGCTCAGGTGTGTGTGCGGGTGCGTAGTGTAGTGTGCTTAGTGTGCTGTAGTTGTCTGAGATGGGATGAAGGTGGGTGAGGTGGGGTGGGGTGGGGTGGGGTGGGGAGGGCGGACAGATGAAAGCCGAGGACAGGCAAGAGGAGTCGAGGAAGACCGGGCTGGGAATTACTAGAAGGTATCAGTGACCCGCATTATCCACACCCCATTTCCTCCCCAGAATGGTAAACTATCTGGGGGCTGGCCGGGGCCTCGGCCCTCGGGGTGTGGTGGTGGTGGTGGTGGTGGGTGGGGTCAGAAAGTGTGGGAGGAGGAGGGAGGGGAGGAGGGGGTGAAGGAGGAGGAGCACAGGCTCCCGCGGGCTCCTTCCACGGCGGCTCCATGACAGACAAACACGCTGGAATAACAAGGAGGACTCATCTCTGCTTTCACAGCCGAGTGGAGATGAGCGGTAATGACTGTAACTAGGTACGCATCCCGGTGCCAAGATCAGGCCGCTGCCAAACCCCCGCCGGGGACGGCCGCTGGGCGGCTAACGATGAAAACAATGAACTCGGTTTGGTTTTTTAGCCCGAGGCTACTCCTCTTTAGGGTCGATTGACTGTGTAAAGTTTAATCACATTAGACGGCCAGAGTGTGCATTTCAGAGATCTCTTGGTGCCCCGAGGACTGAGACGGAGTACAATGAGTTGTCACAGACGTTGCTACTAGCGTGCTGTGTCCTTCACCAGAACATAGCATAGCTAACTGCATGTGTGAAGAAAAGGGAGGAACTAAACAGATGTTCTATCTCAAGAATTACTCACTATGATAGTCATATATTATTAACCTGGGGACTAATGCAAATGTAAATAAGCATAATAAAGGAAAAGCTAGGGGAAAAGGTTTCTATGTTTAAATCGGTGACAATACGAAGCAGATACAATGCATGCAAACACCCGAGCAGATCCATCCATAAAGTCGCTCCAGTGCACTACGGAAAGTGCTGCGTGAGGCTGCATCCCGAGGGCTACTCACTGAACCACTCTGAGCCTGATCAATAGGAAATCTGATTTGAGCAGCTTGTGGGATTTCCAATGGCTCAGAGAGCCCCGAGGTAAGCGGTGAACACACAGAAAGGGAGCAGCAAAGTGCACGCAAAGTGACTAAGCAGAATTTTTATCACCTAGATTGTGGGGGGGGTCGTCTTTCACATTTGTTTTACCGATGTTTCCCTTGATCTCGACTTCAAAACGGCAACGCTAACGCAATTCCGATCAGTCAGTATTGGCGACCTGGAGAAATTAGATGGCGAGTAATACAATTAAGGTGTACTTGATGTTCAACGCAAGGGCTGTGGGTCAACTACTGCGGTTAACTCAGCAGAACAGAGTAGGGCGCGCGCACACACACATGCACGCACGTGCGCGCACACACACACACACACACGAGCACGCACGCACGCACGCTTTTACATTTGAGTCATCACATCCAACCTCAGGGCACAACGCTAACACACAATGTCATGCACAGCTGCTTAACGCATTAGGAAGGACAGGAACACGGGCGGTAATTACAGAGCAGTGTCACCGAGGCTCTTGCTCTCACTCCCCTTCTAACACGGGGTGGGTGGTTGGGGGCGGGGGGAGTAGTGCAGAGACAGCAGGGGGTTGTGCAGATTGCGTGGCGGTGGGCATCCTGAGGTGAACTGTATGGAAGGTAATGTGTTTTATGAACTTTCTGCTGAAGTGAGTGTTAACTCGCTTTAACACTGAGAGCGGTCAGCACTCAGCGGTGTGTACCGGATCAACGGGGGTCTCTTCTCGGTTGACTGGAGCGTCAACAGGGATGTCCCCGGAGAAGCATTTCCGGTGATGAAGAGGAAGGACGAGTGAAAAATCAGACATGGCCGACAAACACGGAAAGGGTCACCGACTTGAGATGGAACAAGATCATTGGCCTCCTGAGACCATTCCAGATACCTACCAAGTACCTCATTCCCAGGTGTTCTCCTCTCATCACAGAACACCTGGACCAATCGCCTTGTCAAATTCTTCCTCAAAAAACTATGCGTTACCGTTACTGTTAACTGGCGAAGGAAAAATGTGATGGAGTAGATCAGCATGACGCTAGATTCATAAAGCAAAACAGGCCATCACTCGTCATCAAATGTGGTTACATACAAGCTTAATGCATGCTCATTCTTCTAAAGACTGCAGCCATGTAGAGAGTAGGATTTGCCAGACCCTTCTGCATGGCTCAATAGTAGCCAACTATCCTGAGCTGAACTCTGAACAAAAGAGCTTACTCTACTTACTAAAACAACGTTGTATTCCTTCAGTTGAGAAAACAACCAAAGGGTCTTTTTGGTCTTCAAGATTGAAGCCAAGATTCTTAAGCCATTGAGTGTGTGTGTTCAGCAAAAAACCTTTCAGCAATCACTTTCTTTGAGCTCACTTGGGTCATCACAATCCCATCAAACTTATGCGATATACATACATTCATAGTTATGTCTCCTCGGTCAATTCATATCAACAGTCATTTTAAAAGTCACAAAAAACATTCTGCTGGTTGAATGCAGCAAGTGAACGTAATTTACATTTTCTGCAGAGATGACAGGCCCTCGCGGCCTCCGTCGTGTTTTCCTCCAGATATTTTCCCAACGTTTGGGGGAGTAAACACCATTCCATCAAAAAACTACTTCATGCTGCTAGCTTCTTTTTATTAGATAAAATACCGACTCAAGAATGCTTTCAGCATACTCCGTACAATGGGCTGCAGTCACTTCATCTCATCCACGAGGCCTATTCCTGGGTTTCTATGAAGTGGAGGGTAATGATTTCTTGTGACTAATACAGGGAACGACAGCCCAGTGTCTGCACTTCCACTCAAGTTGTCTGCATGTTATATTTTCACATGCATCATGATCTTTGAACATCTCACTATAATTCATGAACTGCAAGATAAAGCCATTTGTGTGAGGAGTCTCTAGATACCGGCACATCATTTACACAACGACTGTAAATGATGGGAAGTTAGCTTTCCCTGCTATCCATGGCAGCAGGGCTGTCTTGTGGAGACGGCTACCGTGATAACCGAGACGAACCACCTGAAGGAGAGCACGCCGCAGAGACTTTGGTTTGGGAGAGCACCAATAAACCAATATTTGGAAAACATATTTTAGTCTCAGATATCTTGAGAATGCTCCCTGTGAAGGATACTGGGTATGGATATGAACGGTGTTACCCAAAATTACCTCACTCACACATTTAGGTTGGCCGAGTCCCAGACGCCTATTCCCATGATTGCTTCAATAGACGTTGCCTCCCGGCGATGAGTTACCTAATCTATCCTCTTTCACGTCAGGGAGCGACTAGCAGCCTTTTGGCCCACCTTATCAGACAATGTCCATCTGTCTATCGTCAGCTCACCTCATCCATCCACTGTTACTTCATTCTGACACAACACAGGCTACTGTAAAATCCCAAAGAATTCCTCAAGCTATGAGGAGTATATAGGATATGGGTTAGTTTTGCCATGGTAGTTTAATACAAATATATGGTTTGGTGTTAAACTACCATGACAAAACTAAGCCATATCCTACATTAGGTTGGTTTTTGCCATGGAAGTTCAATGCAAATATACTTCTTTTTTTTCTTCACAAAAGCTTCACCTTGAATTACAATAACAATGTTTGTTTAGCAAAAGAGCAAAAGTGCTCAAAGTTGTCCAGAAACAATCAAATCAGCCAAATATTCAAATAACCTCAGATTCTGGGGCGTGTTTGGCTTGTTGATTGGGAAGAGGGACGCCCCGGTCAAGTTCAATGGGAGCACCCGCATGAAAACCCACCAGTATTGTCCTATTACACAAGAGCACATGCCTCGGGATTAGCGGCCCTCCACTACATGTACCATATGGCAATCACAGGCCAAAGTAGCTGTATCCACCTCTGAGTCAATACGGTGTTCCAGACACAGCCAAGTCAAAGCCATGGCTTCCTACGCTGATCTCGAACGTACCATTTGTACGCTTGATGCCATTTCTGCTGCTTGTTTCGCGTGAATTAGAACCATCAAGCTAAATAACAGGGGCTATCCAAATAGTTTCTGGGCTGATGCTGTGCAAGCAGGAGCCTTCAGCGTCGGGCAGGGCTGCATTGTGCATAAAGTGGTTTTGGCTCAGCCGTTACCATTGATGCCCTTGTTTTTACGCAACAAAGATGTTGTGTTCTGTTTGCCAAGTGTTTTCAAACTCTATAAAGTGTCAGCGAGACAATAGCTTCAGTGCTTACTGACATCCTGGTTGGCAACTAGCAAAATCTGTGTACGCCAAAGTCAAATTGGGGCACATATGAAGTTTCCAGGACTGCATCCAAGTCAACCATAGCATATACTGTATTGTTTGTTGCCTTCATCAAATCATTGAAGTGTTTGGACCATTATTCAGAGCTTATTTGTAAAGACTGATTAAGCCGCAGGGTTATGTTAACTGTAGTTTTATTTCCTGTGAACCACTTTCTCTGCATGCCCTTTAGGTTTCCTGTGATTGTTCGAGGCACAAACCAAATCACTGAGAGGGTTTCACACAAGAAAAGGGATTGAAACACAAGACTTCAACCTGCTGCTCTTTCCCAAGCATAACATTGGCATGTGGAATCCACTGTAGTGCTAAAACAATGGTGAACTCTCAAAAGGACTTCACCTTTTTTAAAAGCCTTTTAACCACATTTCAATTCAATTCAATGACTTGTATAGCCCTTAACAACAGTTAGGGTGAGTCTCGTAGGGCTCAACAGGCCATACATTTATGACACATCTGTTGTCTTGGCTCATCTGCAATTAGGCCCATTGGATGGAAGCCTAAAAGGGACAACAAGACTCCCAGTCCATGTCACAGGGTAATAACACAAAGCAAGGCAGGCCGCGGCCTCCTCTCCATCAACACTCGGGCTCCTCTCGGCAGCACAGAGTTAATGAGGGGAAATGCAAAGCGCAGGGCAGCAGAGCCTTTGAGGCCAAAGCCTCTCTCATAATGGCACACGGAGAGAATGGGGGGCTTTGTTCCCTGCAACACAAGCAGGTTCCTCTTTAATGACTTCATGTGCATGCCAATCACTTAGGCCACACAAGCCCATCATGCGGTCACGATGCTGCTGCTGTGTGTGTGTGTGTGTGTGTGTCTGTGTGTGTGCGTGTGCGTGTGTGTTGGGGGGGGGCACCCACGTGAGGCCGCACAGCACGTGATGTGTGTGTGCTCTCCTACCCCCTGAGGCTCTGCTGGGGGGGGGGGAGCAGGGGTTCAAAGAGACTGATGAGGCGGCCATCACCCGCGTCCTTCTGAAACGATGTCAGACCGTCGGAACCGGCAGCGCAGAACCTTTACGGAGGCCGGCCGCTCGCTCGGATCTCAGAAGGCAGTTAGAATGAACGCCGACCTCAACATGTAAAAGTAGTTTATGTATTATTTGACCACAGACACTTCCACAAATAAATGTAGAAACTAAATAATTACGATGCTCGGCTTCTCTTCAGACGGCAGCCGATTAAACATTGTTTAGGCGGCAGAGTCGCACTTGCAACGGCAAAAGGTTCTGTCATACTTGCGCACTCTGCGTCTGTGTGTGGTTAGTGTTGTGTAATTGTGGTCATCTCATTGTACGACGTGTGTACTCAAGAGAGGCATCGAAGAAAGGTTCAGGTAATTCAACACGGTTCTTCTGGTGAAAGGCCCGTTTTAGGACGCTCTCCGCGTCACACGGCCACTTTCTGTTTCAATTGTACAATCACACGATCGCCACAGAAGACTGTAGTAAAAAGTAAGGTAGAGGTCAACTCAAACCACAGAAAAGAGCAGAGAAAGCTAAATATAAATCGGGCGCTATTTTAAAAATGCTGATGAATTTTTCACAGCTAAGCAGTATAAAACTGCAGCATGATGTGGCTGTTATCTTGGTGTGGTGAGTTAAGACAGATAGACAGACACGTGTAAAGAGGTCCACCGGTACGTTACACACACAGTCCCCATTACAAAATCTTTCAAACTAGAGTTAGGGAGGATCCTGAGTCATACTTCCCTTCCATTGAAATCACAGTCACACACACACACACACACACACACACACACACACACACACACACACACACACACACACACACACACACA
>JAOPJK010000033.1:14088923-14101511 GCA_027123565.1 Phycis chesteri
TAATAATAATAATAATAATAATAATATTAATTATAAGAGAGGCTTTAAACACTTTCAATATTCCTACAGTATTAGGAGTGTAACTAGTATAACTAGTGTAATTAGTATGTGTAACTTAACCAACTCAGCTCTAAGTTTAGGGTTGGGAGGTGGTTGGATTGGACTGATTCACAACAAGCAGGTGTTTCTGCTCTACTTTTCTCGTGTCATAGTTGGGTTTAGCTTGACCCTGCAGCCACCTCCACCCCCACTCCTAATTCCACACTTCCTCTCCCTGGCGCAGCCAGCCGTCTTGGGCTGGTGCCTGGTATTCTATGCTTCACTTGAAGGGTGGGGGTTGGGTTAAGGGGTACATTGGGGTCAACTGTTGGGTGTTGTAAACTCCCCTGGAGGGAATCGGTGCAACCTTCACAATTTGATTTTAACAGAATACTCGTGAATAGTCGTGCCTTTTCATGGAAAACGTGCTTAAAAGAAGTCAAAAGTATATATGTATATGTCAGTGTGGTATGGAAATTAGTGATATACTCAATGCCTGTTGCTGCATTTTAGAGCAATTTTGAAACCAATGATGACATTAACATTGGAACAAAAAACGTTTTTCAATCGTTTTTGATCTTGTGCTGAAAATTCCCATCTCAACAAAATAGAATATTATTAACTTTCCACTACCGATGGAAAAGACTGCATATTAATATGGCTTTATTTTTCTGATAAATCAACATGGAGGTCCATTGAAGCCAACTTATGTTTTCAGTCGGCAGATACAAAAAAGAACAACACAACGTAGTCCGACACATTAATCACTGACTTTACAGGCACAAATTTAGGGAGGCACTACGGTACCAAAGGGAGGGATATCTACCCTGTGTAACCAGGAATGTTCTGTGAAAAGTGACCTGTGCCACTAGCACTTGGGGGACACCATAATGTACTCTATATTTTATGACCACGCCAACATAGCACACAGGAGGGAGTGATAGAACACGAGTGGGTGTGTGGGTGGATGGGTGGTGTGGTGTGCAGGGTTGGGAAACTACAATGGGAGTCTACCATGACAAAAGTCACAGAAGCATATATTTGCCAATTGAGAAATTAAGCAGTAAGCAGGAAGTAATTCATCGTCGAGTTTAATCGTTTCATTAAGGATTTCAAAAAAATAAAAACAATATGTAGGCCTCGTCATTTCGCCAGAATATGTGTCATATACCATACATTAGGCTCACAAATCAGACTTAAAAAAATACTAACTAGCTGTCGACAGATCAAAAATAATAATTAACCGCACTTCAAATACTATTGTTCAATAGCATCTTTTTAACTTTGAACACAGATTCTCTCCTGTGAACATCAGATTTCCAATAAAACCACCAGGGCCACCGAAATAGACTATCAGGTTGATAGTCAAAGATATCATCTTAGAAGGCAAGAATTTCGTTAGATGTGTCAGCTGAATTTCAAAAATGGATAACAAAAAAAAATTCTCTATATTCAGCCAGCACCCTTGACAATTTTTCAAATGTATAAAACTTGAGAGACCACACACCTAGATGAAGGTGCATTCAACATTTTTAGTCATTGAGGGGGCAGTGTGCTGTTTTTGCGAAATCGTTTCCATAGCTAAATGTGGTTCCATTCCCAAACAACGCAGTACTGATTCTCAAACCGGAACTCCCGCAAATCGCAATTGCAATCTTGCGATCAAACACGAGACATTAGTGTTAACAAACATTGTGGACAGCATGCTACGATAGATATGCTAGCTTTTGCACGTGTTTTTTTTCCTGAAGAAAATTTGTAACTATGATGGAAAGACATGGAAAATGCAACTGTAGGCTGCAGTTAGACTCCATTTCGGAGATCCATCTCTCTTAAATTTTGTGAAAGTGCTTTGGCTTCTGTTGTGATTAGGGCTAATTGGCTATCGCCTTTCCCACATGACAATCCCTACAATGCATACTTGGCTGTCCTCAGGGTTCCTATAGATGGGGGGTTCCCCCCACACTACAGGATGTCAGAGGCGGGAAGTGAAACATTTTCCCTGTAAGTCCATCCTTGTCCTCATCCATCTTTAGCCAGGATATCTAATGGCTAATGGTTTTCACATAGGTCAGCAGCCACAGGAAGTAAATTAAATGCAGCTGCAACAGGAAGTAAACAAAACACATTTGTAATATTTCAAAGTAAAGCAAAAATGTGTGCACACATTTTGACAACAAATTTTAACACAAAAAAAACACATTAAAGAATTACTTGTGGGTTCTGTGACGAAGCCCACATATGATCCACATAAACAACAGACAGCACTGTGGGCTTTGCCCATCAGCATAGGAAGAGAATATCAGGGGCACGTGAATGAGAATCTTGGTATGCTTTGGCCGGGGCACAGTATCGGCTTCCTTTCTATGTCTTGATATGCTTGGTTGCAAAGAAACCGAGATGAGCATGTTTTAGCACCACCGACTCCGTGGTTTCAGGGCCACCTGGTCTTGTGCAGAAATGACCTATCATCATTGCTACATTCTCAGTACATAATTCTTCTCGCAAGTCGAAGAAGAATGTACTTGTGGTCAACTATGCTTGTAGTACTGACATTCCGCTTCCGCCTCCTATGAGCACAGCGCCTCAACACCGCAGTGTTCAGCAGGCAATTTATATTCGCACTCAAAGCCATGTTTTAACATGCCGATACAGCAAGGAGGGCGGGATTTGGGCAAGGAGGCCACCTTGCAAATTTATATGCAGGAAAACGCCTGACAATATAACAGAGAAACCTGACACCAGCAAGTCCACCATGCACTTCAGACGGTGCTAAAGTGCCTTAACGACGCTTATTTAGCAAATTGTAGTTTACCAACAGTTGTAAAGTTTGTGTAACTTTGAGCTTTGTTGAATACGTTGGCATGTTTGGCAGCACTTTCTGGGCCATACTGGGGAAGCGTGATTACCCAGTATTTCTTGCCTTTTTTGTTGAACTAAGCAAAACTAAAAACTAAAAATTGCGCCCAAAGCAATTGGATTATGATTTTTGACAGCAAGGTTAAATCCATACAAAATACACTGTTGCGTACGTCTTCCCACTGACACAGCTCTATTGCAGTATTGCACACGTTCAACAAATGTACAGGATACTATATTGCACAGCCTTGATCCAAAGGTTTAAATATACTGGTGACTGTGTTGCCTGCCTCCCGGCTCCCTTTGCTCAGAACCACACTCGGACCATAGGTCAGTTGACAACAGCGGTATCTATTGCAATAATGAGCCAAATTCTTGTCAAGGTCACCCACTTGGTCTCAGTCAGGGACAGAAGCTGCTCTGGGAGCAGAAATCGAGATAAGCCAAGCTGAGCCTCGAAGGATTTCTCTGTCGCCAGCCCTCTCCGTAGTTATAAATCTTATCTCACACCAAAGGCAAAGGCTGACAACAAACTACGAGGTTGCCATAAACAGCTCAACCACCTACATTTCCATCCAAATCCGCGTGATTCACTCCTCCGCTTATTACACGTCGTGGGCTTTGGCCAGTTAAAGAGCTCGTAAGATCAGCGGAGATAGAAGGTGTCCTTTGTGTTCCACTCAGCATTTTCTCCTCACCACTCCACCACTGAAACCCCATCTGCGCGAAGATACATACACTACTGAATCCCGGCAGGCATTCAAAAGACTTGTATCTCAAAAGCCTCAAAGGAATGTGTATATTCACATCACACAAACACAAACTCTTAAAATGTACTGCGCAGAACCACTATAAGATTAGTCAGAAAATACATTTTTTTTCCAGGCTGGCAAATTACAGAAGGAAAACAAGTTGTTATTCAGGCTTTGAGATTCCCCCAGAGCCCCTAACCACAATCTATTTACGGCTGGTCTCCTTCAACCGTATGCCTGTTGTTGAGGCTCCTTTGTGGGTGGCGCCTTTTCAAACACTTGATATGTGGCTCTGGACTGTCTATCAACACATTTTCTTATATATATATATTTGAATGACCTAGAAAGGCATTTGTGAACGTTGACATTTCGAGAAAAAAAAAGAAAAAAAAGAAATAGGAGGTGAGCGAAACCTGAGCTCGCCGCAATCTCTCCAGCGCAAACTGTCAGTTGGAGTATTTCTGAAGAAGACGAAGAAGAAGAAGAAGAAGAAAAAACGACTGTGGTTTTTTTTAAGGCATATTTGCGGCATGTACCGTTTACTGTTCATTGGTGTGTGTGTGTGTGTGTGTGTGTGGGGGGGGGAAGTCAACATTTGGCTATATTCTACGATATGAGGAATTTGAATAACACGACATTATTCCACTGACAAGCGTTAATACGCCATGGATTATCCTGGTGCAACGTCGTTGAGGCGGCCTGGCAGAGAGGCAGCCGAGGAGCGGCTGCAGGGAGGGCGGCGAGCAGTCGATGTTGCGGTGGCGTGTGGGGGGTTGGGCGGAGAAGCCAATGCGCACAGCAGTGTGAGAGCCGAGGATGTGCGTGGGTGTGCATGCCTGAGAGCACTCTTGTCTGCGGAATAGGATAGGGCTAGGCAAATGGCTGCTCCCGCTAACACCCGCTGCCCTGTTCCATCCTGCTGCTGCTGCTTTAACTCGGCTTAGTACCATGATTGACCTCTACCACTGGCTGTCTCACAGAACACCTATTGAACCGTGTCTGGCTTAATAGAGGGTGATGGGCGACCATTACCGGCTGGCAGTACTTTCTACACTACACTTTCAAAAGGCCTATGGGCACTTATGCATTTACACACCGGAGGGAAACGATCTGGGGCTATTTTAAATGTCACAATAAACATATTTGATTATGTTGTGGCATCACTGTTATGTAAACCGCGACACTGATTGTCACATTGGCTGAGGGTAGGCTGGACATTTTTTTTTATAAAAACAGGCAATACCTCCTAACTTGCCTACTATTTTTTTCCCCCCCGAGCGGGCTTTGTATTAACCTCAATATGACAACAGCAGCCGTACAAAAACAAACACATAAACCAACAAGACAATTCTATCAGCGATGGCAGATGGAGCCCTCAACTGTCCCCAAGACGCTTCCCTAATCAGGACATGCGGTGACGTGCCGGCAAGATACAGTTAGCTGTCACACAGTCGCCGTTAGCGCATCTCTAAATAGATTACAACCTTGAGCTCTCCGGTTCATTTAAACCGCTAATAAGTCAGCTATGAGAGGATATTAAGGGGGAAAAGGAAGGAAAAAAAAAGGAAATAAAAGAACAAACCCCTCTGACTCCATTTGGCCCTTTGTCTGCCGTTCCCAGCCACCACAGTTTGATGACCTTGTTAGTTGGAGTGCCTAATCTGCTAATGCCCTGATAAAAATAAACAGTCATGGCCGCCATTGAGGACCCTCCTCCCTCTTTAGTGGCTACAGCTGCTACCCACTAGCACAGACGATACCCTCGCCTATATACGAGGGAGCTTTGGCAAGCCAGCCATTTGTTATGGTTCCCGTTAGACAGATGCTATTGATCGACTTGCAAATTGTTTCTAGTGATCGTTTTGAAGACTCGAATCCATCCCATAGCCATACCTATAGCAGTGACAGACAATGCGAGAGGGGCCGTTGTGGTCAGGGTGTGGTTGCAGCAGTAGAATAAATGCATGGATCTGGCATTAAGAATGAGCGATGAGTCAAAGTATGTTCAAATGTACAAGATACAAAAATACTAACAAAAAATTATTACATTGCATTGCATTATGAAAAAACTTGTAATATAATCCAATGTTTTTATGGATACAAAAAAAAATGTCCCACCCCTCAGACTGACAATGTATGTTTTTCTATGTGGGGTTATTTATTCATTTTCAATCTAGTGTGTCGTTCACGAGCGTAGGTACTTCTTCTTAATGCAACCTGGGATGTGAAATAATGTTTTTATCTTTACACACAAAAGTGTGTGTGAAATGCTAGCACTGTAGACCCCTGTTTAAAAGATCGGCTTCTAGGTCAGTCATGGACACAAGACCTTGTGAGTTTTCCCTTTGTATCGGGCAGGAAAAACGTTTCAGCATGACATGATCTAATTAACCTTAGCCATCTTGTCCTACAAAAAAAAACAACAACAAAAAAACATTGCATCCTTCTCAATGTCACTATTGCATATGTGCACATCGAGATATTGATGCTGAAACGATCCATGGTGGGAAGACAACATAAGGTCATATAATTGGTTTGTATTCCCTGAACCGATAGCAATTTGGTACCACGTTTTTGTGAGGTATTGCATTACTTATGAATAGCAATTATATAATTGGAGATAACAGAAGTGCTTGGGATATAAAGTGAGGCCTCGATTGCATCAATGAAATGATGAAGAACAGTGACTAGGCCAACTGTTTGTTTGTTTGTTGACATGGGAACACGCTGCCAGACTTTCGTACGCCTTGCACACTTGATAAGAAAAGCTAATACTTTAAAGCTACTCCAAAGAACCGTCACGTCATATCCTATCAGCAAATCAACTCGTGATCTCAAGAGAAGCTATTCCCTTATCTTGAAAGGAAATGATAAGTCATCCTGATATCTTGATAGGCAGAGAAAACAAAATGCATTACCTAATTAACCCTCCCGAAAAAAAAATCCCACCATGGCTTTTCCACAATTCATTTGACGACATTGTTAAAGGGGAACCGTCAAGCTCTGCTATTTTCTACTATAATACTCGTGTTGGGATCTTGGAACAGCCCACAGATTTTTCTATGAAGCAGTACAAAACGCTTATGAAGCAGAAGGTTCACCTTTAACATAACGGCACTTCACTGAGTGAGCAGCCTGGCACGAGTGCATGCTAATTGGTACCTCGCTTTGCTACGTAGCCAGAAGGGAAAACAGACTCCAAACATTACATCTGTGTGGACAAATAGGAATAAATCAGAGGATGAAATCAATAGGCTAGAATCTGTGTGAGATTGCAATGGATTTCATAAAACAGAATTTCCTGATGCTTAATGTTCACATTGATAACCATTAACAACATAATTAGACGTAAATTACACATTTCTGTTGTCCATCACTGCTGTAGGTAAGATTTAAGAGCCATTATTTGAGTACAATTTGTTAGAAATGGCATAGCCATCCATCAGCCATTAATGAGTGAAATACACTGTGAGAATATCTGTTTCGAGTTGACTGCGTCTGCCTCTCTATTCTGAGCCAATATAGATTTAGACTGCTTACGGCTTATTTCTGACCAATCAGGACATATCTTCGTTATTGTTTTAGGGAATCCATCTTGTCTTTCAATCACGGGAGCATGAAATCCAATACAAGCAGGGGAGGGTTTTGGGGCTGTTCAGTTTCAAAATCTTGCTCTCTTTTCTCTTTCCCCTACTCTCTCTCTCTACATCTCCTGAATTCTACCTACAGCACCTCTAAAGAACAGGCTCCATCTTAATCTTTACATTATGCATTTCATTTGAATAATATAGTTTTCCAGATGGGAAGGAGCAGCCCCACTTACAAAACATAATTGAAATTGCGAGATCAGCATGACACCTGGGACTAAACAACACCAAGGACTCCCCCATAAAGACCAGCTCATCTACATGTTAACTTTTCCCTTGGATCCCCACTGCCTACATCCATGCCACTGTGGGCCGGATAGCCATACATGTAAATAAATCATTTGATACACGAGATGGTTTTGAAAAAGGATGGAATAACAACGGTGTCTTTCCTTGTGTCTGCTCAATTTCTCATTAACCGCAACATGTTGGCAATAGTGCTGATTAAATATATACACTTTCATTGTCACGGTATTTTAATTGCATTCATCGCCTGTATCACCATACCAGACGATCAGCGATCTCGCCATCTACCAGACGTCTGGGGATTTCTAAATACAAATTGGTTGTTTGAACGGCAGGAAAAATGTCCATTAACAGAACTACGCCCCCTTACATTTTACAGGAAATGAAGCTGTGCCGGAAATTATTCTCATCCCCCTTTCTCCAGTGAAACAAACTGGATCTCGCGAGTCACTTTGGAACACAGAGAGCTTTTAAAAACATTGAATATGGATGTCAGGAGCAAAGTGAAATTATCTGATTCAGTTTCATCTAATGTGTGCAGTCCACAAGATTGGTGAAATTAAGGATTTCCAGCAAGATTGTTTATGTATTTTTATCCCAGGGAAAGAAAGATGTTTTGGTAGGACGATGATTACAAGCACACATGCATGCATGCATGTCACAATATGAAGGGTTGCTCAAAATAACAATAAAAATCTAACTAATGGTTTTCCACCAGTTTTAGCAACGGAACCTGGGAGCTTGTCCTCAAAAGTCCTGAATTTTGTAATTAATCGCTGACAAATCAAAACATGCATAATTAAGATTGAAACACTCAGATATATACAAATTGCTTATGAAACAATTCATTGTTTTTGGTTGAGGCCATGCTCAACTAACTATGGCTTTACTCCATCGCCAAAATGTATAGTCACTGATTGTGGTGCAGCTAGCTGAAAAATTATTAGCTTTCAAATGTATTGTGCATGCTAGATCCTATTCATTGTATTCACCCATAAGTCTTGCTTACCTACAAAATAAACTGATGGTTTCTTTTTACTCTTGGCATTTGGAACCCAATTATAGATGCTCACTAATAAATCCTTATAGCTTCTTTCTTTGCTGTTCTTATTATGGCAACTGGAATGATGTCGGCCAGTATTTCTAACCTCATTCTTGTCAGACCAATATCTATGGTAAGTAAGAAAAATCCCAACTGACTGGAATGCTGACTAAATGGGCAAGGCCCAGCCATGGGTGAAAACCACTGTACGAGGGGATGGACAAATGAATGGTATAAGCATCATTTCTTTTTTTTTACTGCATATATTGCAGGGTTGGTGTATTCAAGGACACCCCAATGCACTTCCCATTGTGCACATCAGCATTCATAAGAGAACACTACTCTGGCAGGGGTGACTTTGATGCATGGAACACTCTTGTCTGAAGAAAGCCAACAGCATGGACAACAAAGCCCGCTGGCATATGACCAAATCTTTAGTAGAGGTGCAGGTTCAATATACGACCTATGGCATTAGGTTATTTTAATACGGTGAAAAATGCAAACGGAGCACAATCTACAGGAGGTCAATGGCCTGTGTTTATGGTTCAAATACTATATGCAATTGAGCACGCCCTGATTCTCAGTAAGTTGCCAGACATATATCAACATGCATCTACACAGTTTTTTGTTTTTGGGGGAAAAAGGGGCTTTCACAAATTCTAGTCTATTTAGCTTAACACTAGGGGCTTTCGAAGGTGCAGGGGCATTTGAATGGTCTTCAAGTTGCCCAATAATAGCTCACAAACGAAGAAACTGCATGTAAACATGGCTATTCGCATTTCCGGCAAATTAGTTTTTCCCGGAACTTCCAGGTTTTCAAAAATGACAACAGCGTGGAAAGATACCCTATGGAAAGTTCTCCCTTGCCTATCAGTTTGGAGTTTGGCTTTGTGAGATTCCTTTCGCCTTCTTGTTAGCCGGAAGAGCTACACAACGGCTGCTAGCAAAGAATACCACTCTGTGGATCAAACGAGGCCTATAACTCCAGCCAAGTCTTACTGAGTGAAAGGAATGACAGATATTTATCTCAGCCAGAGAACGCCGCAGTCCTGCTGTTAAGAGCCCCTCATTCAAGTAATAAAGTAGCACCGCATGGACGTTTGACAATTGTTTTACAACCATGTTTATAAATTCCGTATTATCATTACAAAACCACTGTCTTTAGGGTTTACTCGCGCGCTTTCAGCATCTCACTCAATGCATACAGTAGCACTGCTTTTCTACACGCATAAGTTTGCAGATAGGTTCATCCCGGTGTTTGTTTATGCAGTGTTGCCGTTACTGGACTCCCATTTTCCCCGAGTTCACTCAAAGTATTAGCAAGACCAAACCGCAGCAGGCACACAAGGATTACGGTCTCGCATTAATACCACCAAGACGAGGATTACAATGTCTGCAGCAGCTACAGAAGCCGGTACAGAACAATTCTCGATGCGATACAAACCCACTGGATGGTGTGGAAGCGGGACCTGGCACCTGGATATATTATAATAGCACGGAGGAGAATGAAGAAGGACGGTGCATTTGTTTTAAAGCGTTTGATGCCATGTTGGACTTTCCTTTCTCTGGAGGCTTTCTTTGTGTGATAAATTGTCTATTGATACAAAGTTTGTAGTTTTTTCTCTCTCCAGCTAACCACTGTTTTACAACGTGTAACAATAGTTCCATGTTAAATGTGAATAGCTGCTTTAGAAACTCTATCTTCTGTGCAATCAAGTAATGACAAAAAACGAGTCTGCATAATGTTACCAATATTGTCCACAGGTCAAGAAATATAAAATATGAAAGTCTAAACATATGTCTGCTTCTTGGATTGCTCTTTCACCCAGATGAACTCACATTCCCGTATTGTCCGGCTCAACTCAAGCTTGCCGTGCAATGCACGATGGACGTTGTAGTGAATTGATCCTATTCATTCTGAGTTTATCCGTTTGGTTTTTGGGGCACCGTTCAACAGCTTGGGACACTATGATCACACTATAATGATACTGTATAGTTTATAAAAATGTGGCTGTGCCGGTGGAACATCCCTTTAACACTTTCCCTGAATAGCTTTTCCAAGCTAGAGGCTCTCCACAAACTGACAAACATTACTCTCTGCACTCTGCCAAAGAGAAGGCTGCTGTTCAGCTGGTTTCAGTAAAGGATGGCTCTCGCTTGGCAGTAAATATCTCCCAACATACCTTGCAGTCTGAACACCGTGTTTGGCAGGGTAATTTAAAGTAAAGACCCAACAGCTCTTGCACTCGCATGCTGGTAAGATATTAAAGCTCTTTCCCCCAAGTAATGCATTTAGAGTGCAGAGCTCTGCTCTGGTTAAAGAGCCTCTGCCAGTTTTATTAAAGTTAAAATGTCCACAACAATGATCGTTGAAAATAGTCAATCGCTTCTGTGTGCCAAAAATGAATAGATGGTACCAGAAAATGTGGACAGCATAAAAAATAAAGATTCTTGATCTTAATTGAAGTTTAGTGAATGCTCAATACAAGTCAATAGCAGATTTGATTAAAACAGCGACTGCAGAATGAAAGGTGTGGGGAGGGAAAGTCTATTAAAATCCTGTCAGGGAGTTTTTCATTTGGCCAAGGGTTTAGTAATACAGTGGTATTGAGACAGACAGACAGAGACACACACACTGTTCCAGGAATGTTTGAAAACAGCTTTACTATAATTCTGTCAAATATAGTGCTTCTGAATAAGTAAGTAAGTAAGGTAATTCCTCATAATAATCAGTCCTTAGATAGGAGATGGTCAGCCATGTCACGTGTGTTGTGGTTCCATCGGTCAGGCTGTTTCCAGTAGAGGCCCTTTCCATGTAACACATCTCGGTGGACCCCCGCCACAGGCAACATGAGTGGCCGAAATAAATTAGAAGTGAAAGAAAAATCAAACGGCCTGTATTTGAGGTTGTCTGTCCTCATAGTTTAGACGTTAATCTAAATTCTGATATGCAAGACTAGGTCATTCTTCAAGAAGTCCTAGCGGGTGGCTTTTTACGATTTATACATATTTAACCACATGTGTGCACCATTCACATGTTACCCATTCATCTGTGAATTTATTCTTGGGGTTGGCATGATAACGGGTGCTGTGTTTTTAAACCTTGAATGAAATCGACATTTTGTTAAACTCATCCATACTTTCAAGGACAAAGCCATCGCTGGTCCATACAAACGCATGAGAACAAGATCACATAAACAAAAAGGATTATTAGCATTCAAACCAACGCCAAATTAACCACTTCACCCAGATTCAAATCTTTCTAATCATTTTGTGTATTTCAGGGACACGGACAAAACGAGTGCCCTTTAGAATTGGGCACAACCGTAAGACCCCTGAATGTCAGACATTATTCGGTCCCCAAGGATGGACATATTCTCCCTTTAATTTCTATCAGTGGCATAATCCCCTTTAGAAACCCTTTTTAGGGTGAATTAGAAAGGCCCTGCATTCAGGGAGATGAGTAGGGAAAAGGGGGCGGGGAATAGCGACAAGGGTCTAGCTGTCTGCGTGGATTAGAATGGCAAAGAAAATCCTCTCATCTCAAATCTGTACTTCTAAGCTTGGAAGCAGACATTAACACACCCAGAACCCAGAATGCAAATGCTCAGAGAGAGAGAGAGAGAGAGAGAGGGAGAGAGAAAAGCAGGAAGACATGAATGCTTCCAATTTTCACATAAAAGGGACAGTTATTTATGTCAACCGGCTCATAATTAATTATGTTTAAAAACAGGCCTGGTAGTCACTGGATTAGAGGTCTACGTCTAGCCTATAAAAGCTTTCCTTTCTGGGCTGACCTCTCGGCGTGGCTTTAAGGAGACACAGAGCACCGCGGAGAGCACGCACACGAGCTAACTCGCTTCTCCAGTTTCTCATTCTGAAATGCAGGCGGCTGCTCTATTCTTGGCAGATAGCCTTTTGACATTGGGCAAAACGTAACAAGGGGGATAAACCCAGACAACCCGCTTCAGTCGCGCGGGGGGGGGGGGGGGGGGGGGGGGGG
>JAOPJK010000033.1:14208329-14218776 GCA_027123565.1 Phycis chesteri
TGACAAATGTACTCTTTGTAAGTCGCTTTGGATAAAAGCGTCTGCTAAATGCCCTAAATGTAAATGTAAATGTAGATTCAAACATTGAAACTTATTTTCCAAGAAATGAAATTGAGAAGCTTTACACAGACCCATAACAATCCAAAAGGACATTCATTTATTTCTAGGTTTGTTTCTTACTGTAGTGTATGGTCAGTTGGTTCATACTATATAAGGAGATATGGAGGTATTGTTTCCAGTTAGCTGTTCACACTATGTAAAGGAGATGTATGTTTTTCTTGAGGTCGTTTGCAATGGAATGCGAGTTTATGGTGCTACAAGGTCAGAGGTGAAAAGAAGCCAGTTGTTGTGACAATAGCTTTGGGCACAGGAGTTGCCTGACTGTTAAGATGATATTCTGCGAAGTAGTATTTAAACTGTGCATCAGGTCAAGGCTGGCAGAGTGTGCGCCACAGAGGCTCTCTCAAGATTCTGACCTTTTTGACACTGTTCTACTTTGTAATAAACCGTTTAATATACAAGTGGGACGTGTCAGCGGTGGTTTCTCCTTTTCCTCAACACATCAAGATACTACATTATTATCATGTTATTGTCAGCCATGCTGTAACATTGTACTGCAGCTGTACCCTCTTTGTAATAATAATAATAATAATAATAATAATAATAATAGTAAAACATTCAACATTCGTTTTTCTAGGTACTCAAAATCACTTCACAGTAAACATACCGGGTAAAATCATATAACAGGTTCCTGTAAGAATAAAAGACAAGCAGGTTAGTTAACCCAGGAGCCTCATGACACAGAGAGGGAAGTGAACAGGAGCAGGTGAGCCCAGGCTTGAGAAGGTGGGCTCTGAGGGCCTGTTCTAACGAGGGCAGGAAGCTGTCGGACATGGTCAGCCAGGGCGTCTCCAGAGGGACAGTGCGGGAGCTGAAAAAGGGTAAAGGGGGGCATTTAGCAGACGCTTTTGTCCAAAGCGACTTACAATCAGTACATGTGTGGGGTTCGACATGTGGACAGTTGGAGGAGGAGGGGGGATCGAACCGCCGACCCTACGGTTAGCGGACAACCCGCTCTGTCCACCCGCTCTACCCACTGAGCTACTGCCGCCCATTGAAAAAGGGCCCCGTTGCCCCCAGGCCTAGTGCGGTGGCGTCCGCAGACCTGACGCATCGGTTATGGTGCTGTGGTGGCCGCAGAGGCAGGGAGGGGCCGGGTTATTAACGACTTTGTAGGTGGTGTGTAGTATTTTTTTTTTACTCAACCGTGAGCCAGCGGAGGTTTTGAAGAACGGGGGCAGATGCGTTCTCGGAGGTGCGGTGCTGCTGTTGCAGTAATGGAGTCTGGAAGTTATGTGGGCACGGGGGAGTGTTGAATCAGTGTTGAAGGAGAGGGAGCGAGTGTGTGAGTTTGAGGCCGATGGTGAGGATTTACGGCCCGGATTTATTGAGTTTGCGAAAGTTCTGAAAGTGCTGTTGCATCCCTGACTTTATGACCATAAGGCATGGGGATGAAGGTGGAGTGGGCGACCGAGGTCATGATTTTGGAGGAGGGGTCCACAGTTGACAGTCATCAGCGGAAAACAGAGGCGCAGTCCATGAGGGTGGATATACAGAATAAAGAGCAGGAGACCAAGCACAGACCCCTGGGGGGGGGGGAACCGTGGTCACGCGGCGGAGGGCTTGCAGTAGTTTACGGAGATGCTGTATTGATGTCTGTCAGACAGACAGAGTTATGCAGAGGGAGAGCCGGCAGCGGGTGGATGGAGGACGGAGCGGTTGATGGTTGAACAAAGGAGATCAAGGAGGATGAGGGTGGCGAGGCAGCCAGAGTCAGCACAGAGAACTGTGTCACAAGTGATTTTCAGTGGGGTGGTGCTGTGCTGCATTTGGCGAGGAAGCAGGAGCACAAAGGATATTGGCGCCGAGGAGGGACTGAAGTAGAGCGACGATGACTAGAAGGGGGGGGGGGGGACTTCAAAGAGCTTTACAATTTTTTGGCCTCACATTCACCCATTCGCACACCCATGGTCAGTGTCAACAGTGCCGCTATGAAATGTGTGAGGTTCATGTAGTCCCAATGAAACAACTCTGCAGTGAACAAACATACAGGCTGCTTCTCAGCCGCGGTGGCTCTTTGTGTCCTTCTAGGTTAAGACATCTCTTAATGCAATGTCACAGTGGCTTACTCGGTTGAACGAGCCTACTGCATGTTCCCAGTCAGCTGAACTACACAGAGCTGTGGTCAATGGGATGGCGGAATCATTGTACCTATTGAATTTCTGTTCACCACTGAAAGTAATAATACCAATAATAAAAAAAATATGTTGACAGCAAAATAGTTTCCAGAGGAAATGTATCATCAAAGAGTCCCCGGTTCCATTTGGACCTATGGTTCTGGCTTACACTGGAGAACTGGATCTTAGACTTTGGGAGGCCCATTATCATGGTAAGATATAAAACACACTGACGTGTCGTGTTCCTCTGATTTTCATGTTTCTGAGTTAACATTAATATGATGTCTTAGATTGTCCTTCCACTAGAATGGTTTCCCCTGAACAAGCCCAGTGCTGGGGACTACTTCCACATGGCCTACAATGTAATCACGCCCATCCTCTTGCTGAAGGTACGTCTGTTCACAACAATACGCAGGCCTTCTGACCAACAAAGCAACTAGAAAAAGACCCTAGATTTTCTTTGCAATATTATTTCATAAAACATTACCGACTTACCTCCATATCCTTCCATCCATGTACTACATACTCATTCACAGAGATGAGGTCTTGGCAGCACGGCTATGGATCTTGTCTTGTAAATAACACATGGACTTCTGCTCAGCTGATCGAGCGCAGTCCCAAGGTGCTGTCCCGCTCGGCGGTCTACCTCGGCATCATCACCCTGGTGATGGGGGCCAGCATCCACCTGGTGGGGGACTCCATCAACCACCGGCTGCTGCTGAGTGGCTATCAGCTCCACCTGTCCGTCAGGGAGAACCCCATCATGAAAGACCTGAAGCCTGCATCACTGGTACGCCCGCATCCCCTTTTCATGTGACTGTTGATTGTTGTGCTCAGCGGGGAAATGACGCACCTGATTTCAATGTAATATTAGTAATTCATCTGAAAAAATATGCTGGTATTGCTATGTATATACGCAAAACAAACGGGCAGTAGTATGGGTGCGCATTTTTTTCTGAAACCAAAGTAACATGATCCTAATTTCATTTGAACACTAATAAAACCCAAAACCAACAAACAGCGAATTAATAGAAGTATAGAAATGTAGCAGAGACTAAGATGTTTCTTCTCCAAATATCAAGATGTTTTGATGTTTATGACAAACATGTAATAAATACACCAGAATGCAGGTCGTCGTGGGGTTGCAGTCCCTGAGTTCACGGGCTGCCACCGGGTACATCAGAGACTGAAGTTTGACGATAGATCATAGATTGAACAGCACACACAGTTCCCTGCCCGAGCATTCGGAGCCCAGGTGTAGTACAACTGAGTGCACATCCCATAAGCGGTTCAAACAGCTCTATGATTAGCACTTGTTGTTGCTAAGTGGGGCGATGATTCAGAAGATTGAGGAGTGACTTGGGTTGCAACCATAGGTGGCACTATTGGATAAGAGAGCCACAGAGAGCTTGAGAGAGACTTCATTGACTACAGAATGTCTCCAGGCTGCCCTTTCTCAGCTCATTGATAATTGTCATTATATGTTTGTTTTTATTTCCAATTGATTGATTGATTGATTGATTGCTGTCAAAAGCTCACAACAGCTTCGACATGTTTCATTTCTCCCTAGATTGACTCATTCGAGCTGTTGTACTTTTATGACGAGCACCTGGGACATTTAATGTGGTAGGTGATGCTGCCTGACAATTGAAGAACAATAATGTCAAATGAAATTAAATTAGGAATTCTAGAGACATGACATGAGCTTCCTTTTCCTAAATAAATAATACTCTGCTGTGGGCCATTCACGCTCAGGGAGTCATTTAGACCCTAGAATGCTGGCAGCCAATCAAAGACCATACATGTGCATCTTCACAACAAGGAGAACCCTGCTATAACATACTGTAGGTCTCAGCGGTGTCAGCCATATCATTTCTGTAAACATTAATAGATAATATTTGTCATGCATACTTTTTTTTCAACCTAATCTGCATTTCATTACCCTGATGAGAATAAAATCTGTGTAAAAGTCTAATGAAAGTCTTTGACTCTGTGCTGCTAAAACAAAAGGACGGCAACATCTAAAACATTACCGTTGAATATGTTGGTGGCCGAGTGGAAGTCTCTGAGTGATGACATGGCTGCCACAGTAAATCGGGTTCATTTTATGAGCGGCTTACAGTGTTCGAGGGCAATGCCGTGAATACCTAGTGGGAGTCACACTGGCAGGCTGTCATTCCCTTTGGTTACTGTCATCTCTTGATTCGCATGATTAGCATGATTAGCATGTTGGATATGGAAATATGACAATGTCCGCCTAATAAAAGGGATTGGTCTTGTTTCAGGCCAGTGAACCCGAGGAACAAATTACGAGTAATTGTCCTTGTGTAGCTCTAAATTGGCCTTTTTTTCACCCTCAGAAATGGGTAATTATATAGAACTGTGAAACATGACCACCGAGAGTCTTTTCATGTCAAGGGATTAAGGCTGCGGTGTAGGTTGATCAGGATGATAAGGTTGGGTAAGTTTAGTTAAGTTAAGTTTGGCCAGTATTCAACCACAGTGCAGATGACGGCCTTAAATGTGAGCTCAACAAGTTGTAGATGCCGCTCATAAGTAAGAGAAACAACCTCTTTCAGGGTACAAGCCTCGGTTGAAGTCACGTCTGGAGAGAAGAAGGTGTAATTTGACGTTTCTATTGAGTTGATCTTGCATGCATGTCTGTGTAGCAGGGGCGATTTTTGTCATTTGTTAGGATTTCATCCTATATCCTTTGTTAGCTTTGCCTTTTGCAATAACGAAACATTTAGAAGAAAAAACACGTTCGGCATTCAACTTGATATTGACAAACTAATTGTTTGTCAAATGTAATAAAAAATCCATTATCAGTATATATTGGACTTCAGCTCTTTGCTCTACTGTAGCTACAGAAAATAGTGCTATACTGTGCTCAACATTGGTTTCTTCTAATCAGGTGAAACAGTTTAAAGAACAATACGAAAAAGGGTTGGAATAAACAAACTGAAAAATCAGTTAAGGTTTTTACAAAGGGACACATACAGCTGTATTCCCTACGTCATTGTTTAACAAAGCGGTCTCTAATCATTCTCATTTCTTTTCTAGGTATATTCCCTACTTCCTTATTTTCTTCCTCTACTTCACTGGATGTTTCACGCAAACCAGAGAACAGAGCGGCCTCCCTGTCTCTGGTTGGCTGTTACTGGGACCCAGTGCTCTCTACTATTGGTCAGTCTTGACTGATGCTTGATGCTCTGTTATTATTATTTTGTTAAAATTTAGTTCAGAAATGCATCCTCTTGTCAAAGGGACAGATATTGTGTTCATCACAAACGGGCAGTCCACACGCAGGACAGTGTCGACTCCAGTCAGTGTTGACGGCAAAGGAGTGGGAGTCAGACATTCAAAGAATATGAACATGGGAATACACAACCAATCATGGCTTTTTGCAGAAGGCAGATGAGTGTGTGATGAGTTGAATGCTGGTGTACATTTTGTTCACACCGCGAAGGAATGTCGGTTCACAACCCTTTAACTTTAAGGTTACTCTAAGGTTTTTAAGGTTATTTTACAGTTAAATACAAAACGTACTAAACTAAATACAAAACTCTCTAAACTTTTAGGGAAATACATTTTACATTAGGGAAATAGACATTTAGGGTCTGTAATCCACAGGGAACTCATGATATGATGTTACAGCCATTTTTATGTGCCATTATTATGATGTAAATATTGCCATTCTGTAAATAATGTGACACAATGTTATGACTTGTTTTGAGTCAACCTGATGAAGTGGAAGTGCTGTGGAAGCAAAGGAGTGTCACAATCCATAAATGGATGATAATTATAATTAAAACATGCTTGTTCTTTTCTTCCTACAGGTACCTGGTGACTGAAGGGCAGATCTTTGAGCTCTTCCTGCTCACATTCGTGGCCATGATTGCTGTGGTAATACTGCAACAGCGTAGAGGCTTGAGGCCAGACTGCAATGGGCTATTTTTGTTTGGCACGTTTGCCATTACCATGGCGCTGGTGGTGGTCTGGGTGACCTACCTGTGGAACGACACGGATTTACGCAAAAAGTACCCTGGACTCATCTATGTCCCAGAACCCTGGTCCTACTACTCACTACATGTCAGAGATGGCCACTGAGGGTCAGCATCACTGGTGAAACTTTGGATCTCACCATTTGTTTTTTTGTTTGCAATGCTAATCGCAGTGCTAATCGTTAATGGACTCTTAATGGTCTTCCACGCGAGCTCTTGAACGTCCGTCCCAAAGTCACAATGCAAAACACGACAGGAACGGTGTTCTTTGAAGAGACAGGCCAAGACTGCCAATTTCTCATACTCTGAAAAATAATGAGGGTGAAGTGAACAAAGTGATGCTGCGAATCAAAGTTGATTTGTTTATTTTTTTTTCTCCCAGCCCAGATACCAATTCTAAAGACCTGTCAAATCCATCAAATAGTGGCTGGATTTGATGAAGATGCAGAATTATTTGTCATGACAGATGGTCATATACGAGGGACATTGGGTACATGCATACATTCATTTATATATATGGTAAAAATTCAGGTAAAGTTACATTCACATTTACATTTAGGGCATTTAGCAGACGCTTTTATCCAAAGCGACTAAAGTAAAAGAAAAGTATGCCAAAGTTGCTCAACAAACAGGTTGGTTTCATTCGGCTCCATAGAAAAGCATCAATAATAGAGACAATTGTTAACTTCGGTACCTCTGAATTTGCCTTCGGTCCACAGTTTCTCTCCCTAATGTAAGAAACCCACCAGTCAACTTACTTAATGACAGAAGGAATCAGACTTGTCCATTCCATGATTAGGGCCCTAGAGACAAGTTCTTGATTGTGAAAGAGCTTTAGAAGTAAACTTAATTTGGCTCTGACAGAATTGCATTCAAGATCAAATAACGACGCAGTGTGTTGCGGTAGTACTCCCTGCTTTGACACTTGTATTTCATTCCACACAAAACGGCGTCAATTTATTTGTATCCGTCGGGCTGAAAGCATATGTTGACATACGTACATGTTTGAGTTGTCTGGTTTTTGGTCGGGTTTTGAGAAAAGGATGTGAAAAGTGAATGTTCATGGCGTCTCATCCTGATTTGTTTGATTCAATTAATTCTGTTTCTTAAAATCATATGTCTACTATTTTAATATTTGTAATAGTATATATTACAGGTATATATTATTAATATTTAACCCCCACATGTGAGGCTAACAAGTTAATTAAGCTTGCATATTTGTTTAAAAAATGGTCTATAAAGTTGCTGCACTTGAAAGTTACCTTTTGAAACAATTGTTTAGCTGTAAATGAATTCTGTGTCTGAAAATAAAAATAAAAATGTTTTTTATGCTATGCACAGAGTGGTGGTAATTCCAATAATTGACAACAGTGGTAGATAATATACAGTTGTAGCAAATAGTTGTGATGGTGTTACAGCTTTAAGGGCAGAACAGAGAAGGGCTGTAAACCCAGGGCAGATCTACTATCCGTTACCACGGCAACGGATATTCAATTACACGGCAGCATACAGGTAGTGGACTTTGGAGCACAGGTGTAGACCGGTGAGTCACGGTTCACTGTCAGGAAACACAGCCCTCGCAGCAAGAATGGTAAGAGAAATAGGTTCTATTCATCAAAAGTTTATAGTTTTTCTGATCATTCAACATAAATGTGCCCTAACACCAACCGGTGAAGTGATGAGATACTTTCTTCCACCCTTGTAGGCAAAGTTTTTCACACCAGCTCAAATCAACGGTAAGGCAGATATCTTTACTTTGCTCCAAATGTCCGCCAGCCGAGCCCCGAACAAGTTTTTTTTGTCTCGTTTTAGACAATCAATTCGAATGGCATCCATTCGGGGTCACAAACTCACGTGATTCCTTTTCTCGTCGGCAGAGTTCAAGGAATGTTTCTCGTTGTACGACAAGAAACAGAAGGGCAAGATCGAGGCCGTGGACCTGATCACCGTGATGCGCAGCCTGGGGACCAGCCCTACTTTCAGCGAGATCGACAGACACCTCCAAGTTCACAAAATTGGTAAAGGGCCAACTGGCGCCAAACTTACAGGGCTAATCAATATTGTGTGCGCCTCCGATGCGACCGAGCAAGTCAAAGCATAGAAAGTTTGGAAATTGTCGAATCACAACATTAGTTCTGCTTTCTCGAATTGAATGTAACGCCGCCATTACCTGCCAGAGAAAAAACACCAAACATTGATCACATTCATAAATATTTTAATTCGGCAATGAGAAAATTGTCTGTCGGGCAGCATGAAAATGTATGAATCAACCACCGACCTCGGAATATGTGTTTACCATACTGTATCGGCGACGCCGTGGATACACTCCACACCGCATCAAATCTTATTAGACGTGTGTGTGTGGCGTTGTGTCCTTGCTTAGCTAAGAAGGGCGAGTTGGACTTCTCCACGTTCCTCACCATGATGCACAGACAGATACAACAGGAGGACCCGAAGACGGAGATCCTGGAGGCCTTGAAGATGGCCGACAAGCACAATAAAGGATACATCCAGGCGGCAGATTTGCGGGCCAAACTCACCAAACTAGGGGAGAAGCTCACTAACAAAGAAGGTGAGCACTGCCTGCCTGCCGCTTCTGGCTGTAATTGTATTCACCACTTTGAGACCGGGGTTAAAAATAACTCAAGCGCCATCTTTATCGGCATGATTCAGTAGATAACCTTAAAAGTTGGTTGAACAGGGAAGAAAACCATCAATAAAAGAGATGGGCCAATTGTTATTTTGGACTGCAGTACCTCTAAATTTACCATCGCTACCCAATGAAAGTAACTACAAAAGCCGACTCACTCAATGCCCAAAACCAAAAACTTGTCAGACTTTTCAACACAACAATTGGGAGCCATTGCTGTTTGTGAAAGAGTTTTAGAAGTAAACTTATTTTGGCTCAGATAGAATTGCCTTCGAGAGCTTTTCCTACTTAAGCACATGTGTGTTGACTGGGTAGTTTAGAAGCAAGCCATGGCTTTGATGAAAGTTTATGCCATCCATGTTTACAGGCCCATCATTTGCACTTTATTCATTTTATGTTTTATTCATTCTGCTTTTAGTGGACGACTTGTTCAAGGAGGCAAATGTCAAATCAAACGGGACGGTCAACTACGTAGAGTTCACCCGAATGATGACTCTACCACCGGTTGACTACTGAGATGCGTTTTCAGTCCTGGTGGTGCACAGGCTCCACGTTCCAGCTGTGACTTGTACCATGTAACATGTGTAATAGATTTGTATCATGACTTGCACCATGTAACACGTGACTTGCATTGCATGTCGTGTGTAATAGATTTGCATTATGACTTATACCATGTAACACAATGATCCAAACGTCCAAAGGTCACAATAACTCATAATCAAAAATAAAAATGGATAGTGTGTCAAAACAAGCCATTCCTTCGTGAAGAGACGAACAGTATGATCAAATGAAAGTGAAACCGAGATGAAAGTAACACCGCTGTATTCGAATGACTGTCCTATCAACACAAGGTTTAATAAAACAATGAAATTGTGATTTTTTTTTAATATTTTTTCTTTATTTAGAGTGGAATAAACATGGCATGTGCAACGGTGAAAAAACCCCATTACTGATTAACTAACATGTACGTCTTCCAATACTGCTTGGCTTACAACGTGGTCCGCCCTTTGTCTTACAGTATATCTCACTGGTTAATAAGCACTGTACAAGCCTTTTAGCATTGTCTTGCACTGATCCGCGCAAGACAAATGACGGATGCTACCATTACAAATAAGTGCAACGGAGAGAAGGAGACAAACCTGAAAAGAGGCCGTAGGCTACAGGTAAAGTAGCCTGAAGATGCTCTGTGTTGTTTTCTATTGTTCACTGTGGTTGAGTCACCACAACCGTGCGTTTACATGAACTTATAAAAAAAAAACTGGAACCCCCTGAGGACAATTTCTACTGAATGAAAAACAATGTAGAACCACAAAAGGTGATTTCCTTCGACTTTGTGTGAAGACATTTTTAAGAACTTCAAAACTTCAATTGTGCAGAACTAACCCTTTTATGGGTCTTTAAAACGTCAGTGGTGAGTTCATGCCAAAAGGCCTCAATTGTGCTCATATTAGGCATTATATTAAATAACCACTTAATTTAAAAATAAAAACAACTTTTTTGTTCAAAATACCTGAGGAAAGTTTTAGCATTTGCATTGTCAGTTAAAAAGAGTTTCA
>JAOPJK010000033.1:14356771-14367101 GCA_027123565.1 Phycis chesteri
TGTGTGTGTGTGTGTGTGTGTGTGTGTGTGTGTGTGTGTGTGTGTGTGTGTGTGTGTGTGTGTGTGTGTGTGCGCCACTACACTTCCATGGCCCCCCGACCAGACCCGGTTCTCATGTCCCTGAAGGAGGGCTACCAGAGGTCAGACCAGCTGGTGTTCAAAGCCCCCACCAAGGAGAAAAAGAGTGTGGTGGTGAACGGCATTGACCTCTTGGAAAACGTGCCCCCCAGGACCGAGAACGAGGTGTGTGTGTGCGTGTGCGTACGTGTGTGTGTGTGTGTCCGTCCTGGAGGAGAGTGGTTGCAGTGGATGCAGGGAGGGAAGCTAGGTGGATGGATGTAGGGAGGGAGGGATGGCGACAGAGATGGACGGTGATGGAATGGATGGATTGCACACAGACGGTGGATGGATGACTGGATAGGTGGGGGGAGGATAGGGATGCATGGATGGCGGGCTGGGGGGGGGTCTCTGTCTATACAAACGGTCCTCTCCCTTTGGCCCCCTGCAGCTGCTACGGATGTTCTTCAGGCAGCAGGAGGAACTACGGAAGCTGAAGGACGAGCTGTCCACGAAGGACGTGAGGATACGGCAGCTGGAGCTGGAGCTCAACAACCTGAAGAACGTTAGCCCCAACAACGTCTGACCTCTGACCTCTGACCCCGCCGCCGCCACCGCCGCCCCTGCCCCCCTTTCCCCTCTGGACTGCCCAAACAGATCCCTCTACTCCCTGATCCAGCCTCTGTAAAGCCCTCACCCCCCACCCTCACCCTCAGCCCCCAGGCCCACTGTGAGCACCTTGTGTCTGATGTACCACACCAACTTAAACCTCTGCTCTGGTGGCGCAACAAATTTCATGTAATCACTGCAGTCATGTAAAATAATGAACCATTGAATGGGTTGTCACCTTATGATTCCTTATGCTTTAAAAAAAAAAATTCAGCCTGACATTCATTTGACTTCAAGGGGGTTTCTACAAGTCAACATACACACACACACACACACACAGCCCCTCCCTGCAACCTGTTTCCATTTGCTTGAGAAAAGGGAGAAAAACAACTATCAGGGAAAAGGACTGATTCTCCTGTTGCGTGTTTCCTTGATCCCCAAGGCCTTAGATCTCTGGATCACAGCGCATTGCAGCAACACCTCCTGTCTATAAGTGACTGCTGGTGAAGGGTAGTTTGCTCCTGTCAGATGGCGGTGGGCTTGTGATGTTTTCTTTTTTTCCAGACAGAAGGAAAGACGTCTGTCTTGACTTTCCTTCCCTCTTCTACAAATGTATAAAGCAAATCTTTTGAGGTGTATAGTTACTAGAGGACTGAGGCTCCGTTCGTCAAATCATTGCGTTTTTAGGGATTCCTTTAGTGTGTGTTGGATAGAGGGTGGGGGTGGGGTGGGGGTTGATGCTTATATTTTGATATCGCTTTTATTTATTTGTCACTTTTTACCTTTTCTGCTAATAACACACAGTATGGCTTAGAAGGGAATGTTGTATGTCATAGTTGCACAGATGCCGATTGTGCTCTAACTCAATTGGTTCGGTTGAATGGCAAGTAAATCTTTTGAAAGTTGACACGGATTCGGTAGACGCATAACCTAGAATATTAAGCTTCCTCTTGACTGCGTCAAAGTAACACTGCGATGGGTATGTACATATAAAGAAACCAGGACAGGACACAGTATGTATGTTTATGATGAGGCTACGGCAAGAAGGTCCACTGTCGGTGGTTTGTATGTGTTAATTCACAGGATTATCTGGAGAGCTGCCCTCGGGCTTTACTAACGGTGCAGTCTGACAATAGCGGTTTTACTCCTCGTATCTTTTCTTTTTCACATCAGTGTTTTCCTTTACATGAGAGGTTAAGAAAAGTTGGGTGATTGAGAAGACGCGACAAGTTGAAAAGAAGACGCCAAGGTGGTTTACTGGACGAGCATCGCATAAACTGCCACGCAAGAGAAGCGAGGATGAAATCGTCGTGCACAGTGCTGCGACATCGCTTGTTCCTCATGTACCCAAACTCTTAAGAGGTCACGTGTCTGTTGGCTCCTCCTGGGAGGGTTAGACTGCGTGACGCACAATGGGGGAAAGGGTCAAATTAAATGACACGGTTCTGATTTCACAAAACCAATGTCTCCCGAACTAGCTCAAACTGCAGTATCTTCTCAAGGTATCGTTATTGATTTCTAAAAAAGGAATCACAATAAACGTACGTGTATATGGTGGACAATGAGTCTTTGATGATGGAGCGAATTGTAGCCTACTACAACCTCGAAATTCTTAAGTGCCTCTTGCGTCACCCAGATTTAGGCTATTCGTTTTGCGTATTATGAACATTGAAACATCATTTTGAATGGATTAGCCCGAGGCTGTCATTCCTCACATTCATGCCATCTGCATGTCACAAACAATGGATCTCCAAAGTTGAACATTGCTCTTTATGTAAAGATTATGCATACAAAGTATGTTCAAGTCCAATAAGTATTACACTGCACATTTTAGATAAAGCAGCATACACAAGTTTATATTTTTATTACAATTTGTTGTTTAACTCATTGTACTTAATGTCTGCCAACATCAAAGAGGATACAAAAAAATAGATTTTGGTCATTATTTACAAGAACACGTAACTTCCGAACTATCAAAGCTGAGGGGTCCAGGAGATTGGAGCATCTGTGACAAAGGTAGATCTTTACTTGCTATAATTTAGAAATGGGACCTGGAATGGTCACACTGTGCATGTTCAGACAAGAGTTTTTCCACACCACAACAACAGAGTATTGGCATACTGGGGACACCACAAACATATAACTTACTTAAAAAATGTACAATGCAAAAAATAAAATAAGATTAAGACGAGGAAAGGAAAGGACAGCCGTACATGAATTCCAGTGGTTTGAGTTTTCAGACATGCACTTTTTCTCTGTAGGGGACGGTTCTATGTTCAAATATGCAATTTATCAGAAAAATTCTCATACACAAAAACAGAGAAGGGTAATTATTTAAAAAAGGTAATTTTAGGTGTCGTTACAAAATCTTATAGCCATAAAGCAGCTTAAAATCCACAATTAAGATCAGAGAACCAGAATCTTACTCATAGAATTAAAATTAAGTTATTCACCCTAACCCAACGCCCCCTACCCACCACTAACACACACCTGACTGGCCGATGACATGAAGTACTCAAATAAACTCAAAAAGATAGTATACATGGGGCTGGGAAGTGAGGAGGGGGGTGGGGGGTGGGGGGGGGGGGTTAAAAATTCGATACACAAAGTGAAAGCAATCCTCAATCATCTTCCTCTTCCTCTTCTTCATCAAGTTCCCTTTTCCTCTTCTGCCCTCGCTCATCTTCTAGGAGAGAACAGAGCAAAACATCTCAACTTAAAATGGTCGACAACACCACAACCGAGAAGCCATACATCTGGGGATCATTAGGATCAACCAGCAATACAGCAAACGTAAATTACCAGCATCTTCGTCGTCCCCATCATCGACTTCTCTGTCATTCAAATCATCGTCATCTTCGTCTTCCTGTAAGCCAAGTGGAAAGTGGTTAGAATTGTCTTGAATACCATCGCCCAGTTTTAAAAACTCAACGTAGGGAGTTAAAGGTGCAGTGTGTACGATTTAGTGACATCTAGCCCCCCTTACAGCATGAGAGGAGAAGCTACTGTGGCCTGTACCGGTCTGTACGGTGCCAGTAGTTACTTCTAAAATAATGTCGTCTGCAACAGCATTGAGCAGCCAAGTATCAAGTGAGGACGTTCCTTGATAAATGCATTAATTGTATTTAGTTATTTAGTTTGTAAAACTATAGGTAATAGATTACAAGTAAGACGGCGATTATGGTATAAAAGTCTCATTCTCAGGCAACGAAACCACGATGATTCTTGTTTTCAGGAGAATATGCACTCTAAAACATAGACTATTGTGTTCAATTCCTGCCATGCCCGTTCAGCTAGATGCCACTAAATTCTACACTGCACCTTTGAAAAAATGAAAAAATCCTACCGAATCTGGTTTTACCTCTCCACTCTCCACGTCTTCTTCGTCTTCTTCATTTTCCTCATCTTCGTCTTCCTCTCCCTCATCTTCATCATCGTCCACTGGGGCGACATCGTCATCCAAGTCCTCCTCATCTACATCTGGGAGAAAGAGGAAACGGTGCCAATTTATTTATTTTTTTTACAAATGACATCAATAATCAATAACGTTCGGCAGAGAAAAAAAATCCCAGATATTCCAGATCCACGGCCCGCTGAATTCAGACTCACCGTCTTCGTCGTCGTCGTCGCCATCCAGGCCTTCGGCGTACACCTCGGCGTCAGAGTCCGGGGCCTCCATGTCGTCCACGTCGTAGCCGTCCAGGTACGTGAGGTGGGGGAGGAGCTTGAACACATTGTCTCTGTACTCGTTCAGGTTTGTGACCTCGCAGTTGAAAAGGTCGAGGCTCTTCAGGCTTTCCAATTCTTTCTGCCAAAATCAAAAGAGGAGGCGAACGTGTGTTAATGGACCTGGAACAGGGGGCTGTCACGTTGTTGTTGTCAGGGTAGACGTCTGGGCAGGTGTGAGAGCACCCCCTCTGGCCAATGAGCACACTGTCGCAATATGCCATTTAACTTGAGCCAAATAGCAAAAAATATATTCGTAGTTTGGGAAATAAATGGGTCAACATGAAAACTACAATAATTTCCCTCCCTTATCAATTTTAAAGAACATCCACAAGCATGAATGGAGTTTCTAATGTTACTATTTTCTATAAAAATATATAAAAAGACAAAAAGGACTAGAGACAGGCACCATGCAGAATTACAATAGCATCTTTAGGGGAGCATATCTTGGAGGCTGAGTTGCTTACCAATGGCTCTATTGTGCTGAGGTCTTTAATTTTGTTCCCACTGAGGTTGAGGTGTGTTAGGTTGGGGCATTTGGCAGCCAGCACCTCCAGCCCACCTGAGATTCTGTTGTCACTGAGCTCCAGCTGGTGATCAATAGAGCAAAGAGAGCATGTAATGTACATGTTACCCAAGTGTTGCTATAATAGGATGTATTGTGTCTTTAGTAAAGAAAACCCCAAACCTTTTTCAACTTTGTTAGCTTTGGCAAGTGGGCGACTGTCGTCAGTCCAACGTTGATTGTGCTTAAAAATTCTAATTCTTCAAATTCATCTGTGAGGCCCTCTAGCTCACCGTCGTGTGAGCGGCAGTTGTCCAGCACTAGCTCTTTTACCTGCAGAGGTCAGCAATAAATAGAGACGGGGATATATTACACCACTGGATTAAGCATCCAACTCAATCAGATTTTGATCTAGGTGACTTGTGTTTTCTGCACAATCAAAATCCGTTTTGCTTATATTGCGCTGGAAAAAACAACAAAACGTAATATAATGCATGCATACGCAATGCAATGTTTTGTAAAATAATATCGAACGTTTCCAATAATTAAGGACTTTAAGAGGTTAGAATAATTATCTTGATCTTGACAAAAGAAAAAAGTATTTTGCGGTGAATTGCACATTCGTATGAGAAACCCCCCACACTCACAGAAAGGGAAGGACCGAGCACTGGGTCGCTGTGTAAGTAGGAGGGGCTGACACAATCCGATTACATAGCTCGCTGACAAACGATACAATGTTACTCGCGTCAACATGTTTTCCGAATGGATTGATACGTTTTATACACGACTTGTATCTTACACGGTGTATGTGGAATTTTGCATTACGCACGTCGAATATATCAGAAGGACACAAAGGGTGACTCCAAGTGCCTTTGTTTCAGGGTAAAATGGCGGCATATCCCATTTCTTATAAACTAGACTCGAGCAACACGACTCGGAAAATGAGCTTGGACTGGACTACAAATTCCACATACACATGTTTTTTTATCGCAACCGTTTGCACATTAGTCCCTTTACTAAGATTGGCAACGGTCCTAACATCACTTTTATTTCGCCATCGGTGCACGCCACAGAACGAGTTGTAGAGTAAACACTGCAGCCCCGTATCCGAGCACAGGGCATTTGCGTGCGATAAGTAGGATCCTTACAGCGAATCGTGCTGCATTCTCCGATCATATTCACAATAACCAAGATCCAATGTGGGCACATATTGTTTACGTCTTGGACGATTACCATCCCGAGTGCTGTGCGTTCGACGCGTCGGCGTGCATCGCCGTCGGATATTCAAAATACACCCGTTTTCTGATCATGTAGTCGCTCTATAAACCCAAAATAACACGTTTGTAATAATAATGACACGCCGCAAAGGGGCGCGTTCAGAGCTCAAAAGTTACAAATATGGCTTCTCCGGCTTGCCTTGTTTATACTGCTGGCACAAGATGCGGTGCAATGACAAACTGCACGTTCGTATTGTACGATTTTTAGACCCGCAAAGTTACAGTATTAGTTCAACGGCGACACGCGGCTATAATAGCGGTCCGCGGAGCAACAATGTAACACGTCTACGTCATTTTAAACTTGCAAGAAACTTTGTATCCCCATGCAAGACATCACACGAAAGATTCTCCATTAGCCCGGTCTGAAGCAGTATCAAGTCTTCCTCTTACGTCTGATGGAGTGCGGTTTCGCAGCTCTAGATGGATTCTCTTCTTCATTTCCATTTCTGAATAGGTTACCCACGGTGTGCAAAAGACTATTGAGAATAGTTATTACTGCAAACAAAACTACCACCTCTTGAATAGACTCTTGTTCATTCAAACTTGATCTTTTCGGTAGGCGGGAATATGTTTTACGATTGTCGTCACCGTTGACCAATTGCAGGTAGCAGATCAACAGGGGCGGGATTTACAAATTCACTAACCAATAAAACAATTTATAAAATTGGGTGGGGTTTCGTTGAGTGTTAGTTCATTTAAGTTTTCATTAAGTGTATTATAATGAAACATTGCTATCGTGATTATAACTCATTCTGCCGACACCGTTTCGCAGTCACCTTGTTGTATATGTGATGTATGTCACATATACATGTCGTCCTATATGTATTATCTGTATGTGTATGAAATGTGTTCAGGGTGTGCTGGAAGTCCATCTCCAAGTATGCTATTAACACGATGTGTAATTAACACTGAACCTTTGCGACATACTCCTTTATTAGCCATACATAACACGGACTTCAGTAAAAAGAATGATTGATATAACGGTGGGCCAACCGCAGTCGACAGTCCTACGCGTTCTGATCTCGAAATAAGGATTCTGTCGACTACACTTCCGTCTATCAGCTCGCCGGGAGCCCAAAAGAAAAACAAGGTCACCTGACCGCTTCGACGCCATCTTCACATTAAAAGTGGTCTACATAAATCGAAATAGAATTTGAAATCATTAAAATCAACAAAAGCTTTACCTATTACTGGAGTCGGTTGTTTATTGGACGTCGCCATTGTTTAAGAAAAGTGCGCATAGTATTTGCGTGACCATGGTGCTTTTGTGCGCGCACTTGTTTTGTTGTCTTGAGAGTGAGCGCATTTCTCTGAAATCTCTGTCGCATTTCTTTTGTCATGATTCATGGGTTTTCGACAGCCTCTCGCGCTTGATCAGAGTCTTCCTCCAATCTTGACCAGGATTTCCACATGACGCCTGCAGGATAGTTTGGTAACCATGTTTGGGTATTGCATTAAACGCAAAAGGGCGAGTGCCATATCTCCTCTGGGTGTGTCTGCTACTTGCTCAAGCTAAATCTACCGATAGCTGCATAGTGCGTGCATGTATGCGCAATCCCGACGGCCTTTCGTGTTCTCCGACCTCTCACGCCTAGTTCCACCGAGCTCACAGCGGGTGGCGTATTGTGTTACATCCACATTCAAAATAGAGTGTTTGAAACGTTTCAGCCAGAAACTCTCGAACCAAATAAAGCCCTACGGACAATTAGCCTACATTGAACAGAATCATTTGAATACATGATTTGTCTTATTATTTGATTGCTGTACAGTATGCATTGTTATGTAATATGCATGCAGTAGGCTAAACCAGATAACATCGGCAGCTTTCAAAATAGCAGATATTGCTGTTGTTAAACTGCAATAGCCTTTCGAGGCCACTGGAGATCGCTGCAGGCGTCGTTACTCCACGGCCCTCGGACGTGGTTAAATGTCCATCGTTTGGACTATGACATGACCTTTCCAAAATGGCCTACTAGGTGCCTGTACTATACCAAAGTCCTTCTATAGTGTCTCTGACTATACCCCCTACGAACTGTAACCTTTTGTATGCATTGGTGATTAAGACTGTTCATTGTATTTTAGTTTATATACATTGAATGTATTGACATACATATTTACATTTTGACCAATTTGACCCATGGGAGAGCAAATTCCATCTGCATATTTAAAATTAGAATTGTATGAATGAACTACGTCTACACTACTTCTTTTTTTTAAAGCTTAACACACAATATTGAAATGGTCAGTAAACATATTAACAAATGTTCTATACACTGTGTGCAACATTGGCAACACATCACACCCTAAAGGGATGGGGGTCACTTACTGTATATGTTATTATTCTAGGAACTGTATATTTTTTTATGAACAGCGTTTGCGTTCTTAAATTAGTATAAGGCAGGCCTATATTCATGCGTCTAGATGTTGGTTTAGTTAAATTAATGCATTAGTGTGTACGTGTTGACGGAAGACTAAATTTTAAATTTTCATGTAGATTGCGCTGCACGTAACGTAGTCTACCACAAGGGGTTAGTGTTGGTTAAGAAAACATTTTTGCCTTCATAATACCATAATACCATTTTCCCCCTGCCTATCGTCTTTCTGTAATATGTAATAGCATGAGAGATTTAAGCCAGTTAATCAAGCTTCAAATTAGGAAGTCGTAAACGTAGCATAGATAATAATATCAGTTCAGAGATTCATATTTGCACTGTAGGCCTAGATCGTTATCGAGAAGTAAAAAGGCTTATGCAATTAATCGTCTCTTTATCGGAATACAGAACATGACTACAATTACAACATTGTTATTTCCCCTAAATTAAAAAAAATCTGTGGTCTGTTGATTTCAGTCTGCATTCCTAGTTGAGTAGAAGTTTTATTGTTTTGAATTAAACACTGACTTGAAGTTTTGCAATTTGTATTGTGGGATGCTTTCATTTATAGAAATAATCAAATAGAAATCTCCATCATCAGAGTGACCCAAAAATCAACAATTCAATAGACTTGGGCTCTTTTGCAAAGTGAGCGTGGGTTTAAAGCTGTGTTAATTTAATGATGACTGCTGTTGAGCAGAAATTCTATTCCAAGCAATCTTGTCCACAAACTGACAGCAAAGCCACGTACCCCTGCAGCCCAGTCTCTCGAAGCCTACATTACATCCATCCACTGCAAATTAACAAGTCAATTTAAAATATGCCCTCTCTTAATGTAGGCAGAGTGTAAAGAGCTCAAGGTAATTACTTTGGATTTGTTGCATGGCTGATTGCAGTGCAGGTTTGAAGGAATAAGGCACGGAAACACAAAACATCGCATTCTAGTGTTCAGAACTTCAGTCACACACTTTGGATTGATGAACAACTTGAATGAATCTAAAATACGCCCTGTCCTTCAAAAATGCTGAACGATGGAGACGTGGTGATGATTTCAATGACAATGCTCACGGAGCCCTGCACAATCTATAAGCCCCGCTCTTGCAGTTGGAGGCCAACGTGTGTGGGAGTGGCAGCTAGGATCAAGCTGAGGTGTGTGCAGAATGTGAAGCACCTATACCGGAGGTCATTACAGCAGAATTAGAGTCACAGCATTGTGTGCCAAGGCTCCCAGATGGTCTGCAGCACGCGTGGACGAATTTTCCTTCGGCTATTTGGTTAAGTGAGCCCGTTCGCTTCGTAAATGTATTGCATACGCAGCCGACTTGTAGTAAATGACAACAAGTTTGCGGCTAAAACGATTTCCTCTCCCTCTTTCCCCTTTCACTTCACCGTGCTAATGTGTGCTAATGTGCTAATGTGTGCTAACTGTTTGTGACTCATATATATTTGTCGAGCTTGCTATATCTACCGTTAAAAGCAAGGCCACCTTGATCACTTTTGCTGAGCACTGGATGCATACAGGACACTTCATGGACTGCAGTATGGAAGACAGGGTCTTGTTTTTTGGTTCAATTGAGTGGTGACTGTGGCACGAGACCCAGACTCTGGACCAAAGGTTTGCTCCTAAGGGATTTTCCAAGGTGCAATTAAAAAGCACACCGGAATAACTGAAATGTATAACTTATACATGTACAAGTTATAACAATAACTTGTACATTAGTATTTATATTTATTTTGTTTAGCCTGATCGTCGTATGGTGTTTGCCCCTCTTTAATTTTTCTTC
>JAOPJK010000033.1:14379183-14390570 GCA_027123565.1 Phycis chesteri
TATCCTTAAAAAATAGCATTCTGCAAGAAAACAACACGGTTTTTTGTTACCTCAAAAAAGTGCATTTTTCGGTTTTGAGGTTTTGCTCTTCGGCCATCGATATATATATATAATTTAACAAACCATAGACAAATAGTAACAACCAGTTCCATTGGTCTCTCGATACACCCACCCTCTCGCATCATCTCGCGATGATACAGACAGAGCAGCGAGAGGCTGGTCCGAGTGTGTGGTCACACTCAGTGTTGTGGCAGCAACGCGTACAGGCTGGTGCTCACAAGAGGAGGCATTCCGAGCGAAATCTTCAGCAGTATAAACGTACTGGCCCAAAGCAAGAAATTCTTCGCGGCTCTTCGCTGGATTTTTTTTTCTTTAAGTGAGTAAAGAAGTTGTGACATGTCTAGTTTTGTTCACTCCTCTTGTCCTGTCGACTGTGTAACGCTAGCTTATGTTTGTTCAATTCAATCACAGAAATACTTACATTTCACCATATCGTCTGTCAGACACGGACAACATCGTGAAACCTACTCAACCACGTACATGTCATTGCACGAAATCAGGTTGAATTTGGATTCTCTTAAAACCATACTGTTGACTGAGGAATGTATACTCATGTTAGCTTGCATGCTAACATTGTATCTTACTAAAGTCCTCCTGTTGGCTGACTTGCTCCCCAAGGATAGCGTTTGCAGACACATTAGCGATGGAGAATCTTTTGCATGTTAGTTTCTTTTAAAGGAGACACGTCTCTATGTGTATCGGCAATGATGAGTTGTTATGACCGCGGAGCACAATGTGTAGTGATCACTTCCATTGTGAAGTTATTACTTGTCATCTTGCGATTCTCATGCGTTTTCCGCTGCTTTGAGGTCGGTCGTTTCTCACCTGGAGTTTGTGTCAAGCCTTATTATAAATGCTTTTGCTTTCCAAGCCTTTCTGGCACAACCTCACAAGTCGTTGCGCTTGTTGTCGGATTAGGTTTTGTAACAGTTGTTGCTTTGACGATGTAACAACACAAGTATTAACTTTGTCACGCCGTTCTCTGCTGCGATGTTATCGAGACGGAGTGGACCATTATAGTGTACAGCAATTATTGATTTAAAACAGATCGTTTGTTGATACAGAGCTGTTATTTCTATCTTTTTAGTATTTTTCAAACGGCGTTAAGTACAGCTTAATGCAAGACACCATGCATACATAAACAACACGCATACTTGCAGAAAGGTATACTGCAAACAAACGTATATCTAAACCTATTGGACTGCATGTCCATGTCTTCGTTCAGGTCTGACCCACCCATCTCGGGGTCTCGCTCTGGTGCCCCTGATCAGCCCATCTATTTGGCCGCAGCATGAAACACACTGTCCTTCCTGGTAGCTGACTTAAAAAAAATGAGATAATTGGCACTTTTTATTTTTTTTGTATAACCAGAAACTACTTTGGAACAATAATCACAATGCTCTTCATCAAAAAGTCACGTTTAAAGGTTATTCTTTGAAGTAAAATGGCAAAAAAATGTTTTTAGAAATGTATGTTGGATAATGTTATTCACAGTCGTAAGGTAATGTCTATTCAACCAAGATCATTGACAGTCAAAATTGATCTACCGGTTCTTCTCGATCGTGAAATCAATAGCTCTGCTTACATACTGTGGGATTTGTAAAGTCATGCCCATCGCAACTGGAATCAACTGTAGCAAGATGAAGCTTGCCTGACCAACCTTGTGTTTATGTCTCTGGGCGTCTTTGTTGTTCTCTCTCTGTTAGCTGGTGATTGCAGCCAGTGCATTCAGCCTGTTCCTTGCCTCTCCCGACGGGCCAATGCATTGAACCTGGGAAGCCTTTAATCGCATGTATCTGTTTGGCTGAGTAAAGCGCGCCAAGTTGTTTTAAGATTGCAGAAAAGAATGATTGTCCGTTCCCTGGAACAGCAATTGCCTTGTGGTGGCGTTTCACAGGGACTGTGCTGTTAAGCAAGCCCTAATCGTGTACGTTTGCCCTTGCTATGTATTAATATGGGTAGATAATGTGCATATGCTAATTAGTTAAACTCGGGCTAATGCTCCATATTTGAGAAACTGAGCGGGGAAAAGGGTTAGTAGCCCCAGTCTTCTGTGACATAGCAGAATCAGGTCGTGAGGCTTTTTAACATTTTTTTTGTATTATTATTTATAGACGTTTATTTATTGATCTTCAGAGACATTGGTGTTGGCTGATTGTTGTTTGACACTCTTGATCGTCTTCCAGAACCGCCAATAATTAAGCAACAGTGATTAAGTGTGTCATTTCTGATCCTTCTTTTCTTTTGTGCACGGCGTCATGGGAATCCAAAGTTATTTGGGAACAACAACACCCTCTCAACGTGTCGCATCCAAATATTTTAACAAGCGTGGAAGTGCCAGCCACCACCCCGCAACTGTCACGAAACACCTTCTCATCAGAACAGCACACAGTCTCTTCTGCCGAGGACTTTCGGACACTCGTTTGACTTTGTCCCGGCGTTTTAATGGTGGCCTGCATTAGAATCTTCAGGTGGCAGAAGAAAAGGGGCTTAGCGGCAGAGAATTGTCTGTGTCACGCAAAGCAGATGGCCGTTCTAAACTGCTGCGTGCCCCCCTGCTAGGTGTTTGACCAGAAAATCCTTTTTAAATTGGCTTTTTATCTTTTCCATTGTGCCCCACAATGCTACGTGGTAATGGTTAGCCCAAACCCCCCGCTTTGTGTTCTTGGGCCCGTTTTGATCCGGACAGTTTTTATTTTCTTGAACGTTCAGTTCAATTTTACTGTCGTTCATTATTCACAATTGGTTAACACCTTTTGGATGAAAAATATGTGCAGTCTTAAGTTGATGCAAAATGTTACTTTTTCTGCTCTCAACATTTTTTAAATGGTGCGTTTGGGTCTTTTGATTAATAGGCATTTAATATTTCAGTTGGTTAGAATTTAATATTCCCTTCGTTTGGCACCAAAATGTGCCAAAGGGAATATTCATTGCGATTGGGTGACTAGATGAGACAACAGAGTAATTTTTTATGAACTGCAGTTGTGAGGGAAATCAACCTTTTCACTCCAAACGGCGGGAATTTCCTCTGTGCTTACTTATTACTCCAGTTACGTGCAGAATGTTGGATTGTTTGTATTGGTCTGGTAATCTAGCAAAGTCCTTCAGCTGCTTGAGTTGGCTCATGCTGGGGCTTTTGTCTCCCAAACAGACTGAGTAGTGCTAAGCCTGGTTCACCCACTGTGCCTAATAAAGGGCTAATGCAACATGCCCTGCCCTGTTTCAGCTCCTAGCTGGACACTTCCTATGGTCCTCACACCCATGACCGTGGTCACTGGACTCACTGTGACAGCTGGGGCAAAGCAGGCTGCGATCATGGTGATGCATCTCAGACTTTAGAAAAGTGAAGAGCCCACCCCCCCAACCAAAATAGATGTGGGCTAAATGTAGGCGAAGAATGTAAGCAAATAATATTTCCAGTTACAGATTGAAACTGTAAAAGATAGTTTCAAGTGGACTTTCTATTTTGAGTAATTGAGTAATTGTAGCCCACATGTAGAACCACTTGGCAATTAAAATCTCTCAGCTTGTGAAGTTGAGATTGCCTATCTTACTGCAGTAGTAAAGCATTTCTTCACAGTGTACATTTCCTGAGACATGGTTGATAGGCATTTGCAAAAACTCATTGATTATTCAGACAAATCCATACTTTGTATTTCCGTGTTCATGCTTTTTTTTTTCTAGTGGCAGCAACCGGATGCCACTAGAAAATCTTCTCCAGAAGTTAGTAATGACGTTATTGTACTACATAAACTGGTTGAGGTCTATATCACAATATACTGCCAGTGTATTAGCGACTACACCAAAGCGCAAAGTAATGAGATCCACTGGGTCTTATCAACCTGAGTAATGTTTTGTTTCCCCTCTCACTTTCGCACACTTTTTTCTTAAACCGTCGTCGTCATGGGTCAAACACTCCTATATAAAAATTCTATCCATTTTATTTCCCGCCGATTTTGTGGCGAGAACCTAACTTTTTTCCCTTAAAGCCCTTTTTAAAGTTGCACGCTAAATTATTTAGAATAGGCATCCTTTGGTCTCGCTGTGCTTTGTTTAGCTGACACATAAATTTCGCTGCTAGCTTTCAGAGCATTGAAGTGGCTCCAGTGGCCTGAGTTAATGTGTGCCGCTGACTACCCCATCGTACCACTTCAGAGCATAGTAGTCTTTCAGTTGGAGCCTTTGGCATAAAGGCCCTTTGCCACCCCCACCCCACCACCCCACTCAAAAAAAAAAAGGCATCAAGCATTGAGCTTATAGTCTCCTTTCGGTGTGGTAGAAAATTCCCATTGAATGTTCTCCTATAGATCCCCTTAGATTGTGAGTTTCATCAGAGCCATCATCGCATTCACTCGAGGTTTGTGTACAGCCTGTGGTGTGCCAGCGCACCTTTGTTGTCCGGCTACTTTTCCTACTAGGCAAATGCGTCTTTGTCAACACGACTTTGACATTCCTTTGACATTTTGCATTCCTCTGGCAGTGGAGGGCTTTTGTAGATGTGTTCAGAGGATAAGGCTACAGATTCTCAGCGGGGAGCTTGAACGCTAACCCTCCATCGTTGCCAACTGACCAACTCCAACTGCTGCACGTGTGTGTGTTTGTGTGTGTGTGTGTGTGTGTGTGTGTGTGTGTGCGTGTGCGTGTGCGTGCGCGTGTGTGTGTGAGAGCACATGCTGTCGGATAAGTTTAAGACACACAAAAAAATCTTCCACTATGCAAGCCAGTATTTCTAGTATATGTCTTAAATATGCTAATATATATTTCATAGCATGTGAGGCTTTATCAGCGCTTTCTATTGTACATTTACGCTCAAGTTTGCAGCCAAATAACATTTGACCTTTCAGCTCAGCAGTCGACGTTGCCAGTTGGCAGTGTCCAGGCTGTCTGTGGACGCTGCTTGTCTGGTCATGCAACCTCTTGTTCGGTCATCCAGGCAGCGTTGCCACTTCAAACCCACGCCCAGACCACTAATATTTTCCTCTCCAAAGGCCTAATCCGACCCCAGGCGTTGCTCACTCCGCCCATCCTCTTGGTTAAATACCAACCCATTCCACTACAAAAGAGAGAGGCCGAAGTTGACCAGACGCTAAAGCAAACAGATATTGATCTTTGCTCCAGACGAGTGGTTCTCAAAAAGTTCTGAATGTGCCAGACCCCTTTCTGAAGGGCATATATTCGTGCTCTTGTGCATGTTAATGTGTGGACATCTTTTTAATTATAAAGTGATCTTCCTTTTATTAACCAGGGGCTTGTTCTCATGCAATGTAATTTTGCACTTTCAGTCTGGCCTGATGTTTGGTTTATTATATGGCGGTTGCAGTGCAAAGACTTTTGAGGAGGATGTGTTGTAGGTGAGGGAAGCAATATCTGCAGTGCCTTGGCGTGGGCCTTCTTTAATGGTGAAGAAGAACAAACAGTTCGGGACATTTTCCCATCTCTCCAGACATGACTGATGCATTGAGCTGTGCAGGGACCCAGACCCTGGTTTGTGACTACTCTTGGCACCATTATCCATTCTGCTCTCATTATAGAGGACACTAAATTGAGTTGACCTGTACAAAAATCCAGGGCCCTTTCACAAGCTTGGTCTGGTCTGTTTCGGTAGTCCGAGGGTTTGGGTTTGGTTGTAATTTAGTCTGGTCGGGTTTCACAGTGCACAGATTTAAGCAGACCTCTCACCTCTTTTACATTTTGAAAGCTGCTGCTTCGATGCAGTGGAAATGAGGGCTGTCCTCAACGAGAGAGTTTCTTTGTTGACTCCTAGTCATCATTTCAAGCCGATACTTGACTATTCGTCACACTTTAAATGTAATTATTTCAGAATATATATTTTTGGCATCAGAAAATGGTTTGAGTTCCAGGGCTGAGTGATTGTTATGAGGGAAACACTTAACATTGTGCTACTTTACAGGTAATACAAAACCTTAATAATGAGACTTTAAAATAATCTTTTTTGCAAGCACACACACTAAGTGGGTCCCCTATTAAGGGCATCAACAAAACTGTTCTCAATGTGTCACAAATAATGCAAGAAATATGTGCTACAATATCCAAGTGATATTATAGGGATAAAATTAAATAACAAGTTTAATGGGTGGGATACAGTCCCCATTCTAAGAACGTTTCACTTTCACGCTACAGTCGAGGTAATGGCAGCCGGCATCCATGCGGTCCAGTGTGTGAATGGGCAAGACCAACAGGGGAAGTATGAAATGACTTTTTAAGGCTTCAAGACTCGAGGTAGAACAATTCCATAATAACAAATATTTTCAATGTTTACAGTGTTTATTCTTTGGGCTTTTGTGCCGTGGGCTTAATACGAGCCTCTAACACAGTCCTCTAACTTGGGTCTAGCAGCAGTGTCTGTTGAGGGGGTGGCGTCAGTCAACCTTTACTTTGCAGCTGATTGGATTAGCTTCAGCCAATCGGATCCCGCAGTGATAATGTATGTTTTAGTGCCGTATTGCTTGAAACTCTGATATGAACCCGCCTGGCTTCTCGTCCCCAACACATGAAATCATAAACCTGTGGTGGATATGCATGTAGGCTGCATTTCACCCACACTGGGTTTCATGTGCTGCGGTTTCGGCGTGCTCGGCTTGTCTTTTGTCATGGTCCCTCCTGCGGCACACGCTATTCAAAGAGATGTTATTGTCCACGTTATTTTCGCCTTTCCACCGCCGTCCACATCCATTTCAACACGTCAATCACTTGTTCACGAAGCACAGTCCTGAACACAAATGAGTGACGTTTTGCTGCGTGTCCAAGATATTCGGTTATTTCCCTTTTTGCTCTCCTGTTGTCTGTTTTTTTGGCCACAACTTAAAGAAAACGGATCATGGTACATGCCAAGAGACTATAATATAAAGCCATAGCCATACATACATACTTTTTCCTGTGACAATATAAACAAAATACCAAATTTTGTTTTCAAAAGTAATCCATCCATTCCTGAACCATTACCGTAGTTAAAGCCCAGCCAAAGGGCTAATGGTGGATCGAGGATGGCGTCTTCCTGCTATCTTAATAACTGGAAGTACCATTCCAGACACCATGCTCGGCTAAGCCTCCTGTGCCCCTTCCCCCGGGTTCTCCACTGGCCTGCTAATCTCTGCGCAGCATCACTCTGGGTTTATTACAGTGCTGCAGGCTCTCTATTTTGAATCCCATGTTTTGATGACATTTGTCCTCCATTCCCCCTTTGCTCAAAGTCCTATGAGAGCTCGTAGGGCCATTGTGTACGTGCTCACTGGTTTGATTTGATTGCTTTGGCCATGAGAAATGTAATATCTCCCGTATTTGAGATATTTTCCATCTTACATCCTTTCTTTTGGTTTGGTGCTATTATGCATTTAGTGACATTTAGTGTGTTCTTTGTACACACATTTGCGAAAGTGTTATTGCGATTGAATATTGCTGATTTCGGGTATAAAAGCATCTACAAATGCCGATTAGGTCACGTAAATGTAATGTAATGGGGTACTGTAAACAGAATGGATGGAAGGAAGATGCAAATGCTGTTTTAGTCTTCTCCTTGCCAGCATGCCTTAGTTGAGGTTATAAACGTTTGGTTCTTCTGTTTGTTGTGTCTGGATAGTTGCATTAGGCCATCGAATAGCCATTTAATAGCAGGAACAGACTCAAAGCTTTGATTTTACGCTGGAGTGATGTACATTTTATATTTTAATTGGCTCCCCACTGATCCCCCAAAATCCATGTCTGGTCTTGTTTTAGGATAGTAACTTCTCGCTTACGATAGTGTCGGCTTAAGTGATATGATTATAATTGTAGCATCACACCAAAAGAGTCTGAAGTTGCCCCTTTGATTTATGTTTTGGGCTTTGAGGGAAGTGAGGAGTTTCAAAAAAAGTTTGAGGACTGAATCTGGGCAGCTAATTGATAAGCCCGGAACTTGTATAATGCATAAATTGTTCCCATTGCTTTAATTGACAATGCTGAGTTTTTACATTTCACCTGTTATCTTGGCTTTAACATTCATTTTGCATTTACTTTCAACAGTACAAAGATACTTACTGACAATTATTAGGCCTAGCCCTTTTTTCTACATTTTACTGCTTTCATAGTAAAGTAAAATATGATTGACAATAATGCATTCTTATTGCTTCCATGCTGAGTGCCGCAGCACCACATGCAATAACCCACCAGATGCTCCTGTGTGTACATGCTGATAGTAATGAGATATCAGTGTTTCCCTGGTCAGTGCTATTCATTTATTAAATTTGTGTGAGGGTAATTGTGTCGTCTCGTTTCGTATACACCTTCACTGCCTCATCACAAATGCTGGCCATGTCTTGTGTGTGTCTGCAGTAAATCCTGGGGTTGCTGACTTTGGTTAAATGCGGAAAGGGATTTGCCGTCCTCTGTACATTCTTGGGCTCTCCGAGGAAGTTGAATACGAGGGCTTTGCGGTACATCTGTCAAGGTGGTTCTCTGCGCTCCTCTGCCCCGTCTCCCCGCCACCCCGGGTCCTTATCCAGGCCTGGCAAATCCCTGTCAGCAATGGTGTATTCTAAGAGCCCGGTCTGTCCTGTTGAAACATGTAATTCCCCTCTCTATTGAGGCTACCACGGAGAAAACGACTTGTTGCCACTGACTCTGCCTGTCCGTCTGCTTTTAGCCCTACACAACTAAATGCTACGTGTAGGAATCGTTTTTTTGGAATAATTAGAATAATAAAAGGTGCCTCATGTCTTCCAATAGATTCATGGATGGTAAAACAAGGTAGGGATCATTTGTTGGTTGCACACTACTGGTTGCTTTTGAATGTCTTTTTTGAGGTGTGTGTGTGTGTGTGTGTGTGTGTGTGTGTCTGTGTGTGTGCATGTGGCACAGCAGCACCTGCTTGACCCTCAGACTTCAAACGGGGTTTGGCTGCTCCCCCCCCCATCCGTCGGCTTTTGTAACAGCCTGACATGTGGTCGCCGCTCTGCTCGTTTGTGAGCGCAGGTGCCAGAGGGTGAACATCTGTGGACTCGAAAAGTCAATCAACCGGAAAAAAAAAAATCCATCTCGGTTTTTGATTGGATGGGTTTGGATCCGACTCAAGCCCTGAGTATCAAAGGGTTTTAGTTTAACGATGTTGATCGAAGTCTTGAGAGAACGATAGACGGAGCTGAGAGGCCGTGTGCGTGAGACACGCTCGGGACTTTCGGTTTCGAATAAACATTGCAATTATGGTTAAAGTTCAGATTGGTTCCATTTGAAACAGAAAAGCGTTTTTTTTGTGTTCCTCTTGATTCCTCCGATTCCCCCGATTCGGCAGATTCGGCAGATTCCGCTGATTCTCTTGATGTCTCTGACTCCCTTCTGATTTCCCTGACTCCTGTGATTTATCCTATTTCTCTTTGTATGAATTTGATGACTAATTTCTTTCCTCTGATTCCCCTGTTTGGCCTGATTCCTCTGGCTCCCCTCATCATGATTTCTCCAATGTCCCTAAATTCCCTGATTCCTCCAATTCCCACGATTTTTCAGATTTCTCAGATTTCCCCGATTCCCCCGATTTATCTTATGAATCCGGTTCCCCTGGTTTGACCGATGCCTTTCGCTCTTCTGGTTCCTCTAACTCCTGTGAGTGCCCCCCCCCCCACCGATTGGTTCCCCATGTGGTCGTCCCACAGGAATCAATGCAGGTGCAGAGTGTGAACCACAGGGACGGCGGCCCCTCGATCAGAGACCCGAGGAGTCAGCGGTTTTGGTGGTAAAGAGCCCCCAGGGCCTGAGTGGAAGCAGCTGGCGAAGATATAGGAGGGGATGAAGCTTGTCAACCAGCCCGCAGGAAGACCCTCCCATTAGCATTCCCAGAGACTCACGAAGGCCCTGACATTCACTCTGTTGGGTCACGACGGGGGAAAGCAAAACAGGTGGAGCCCCCGGCGTGAACAGCGAGGCACTTTAATGAGCTTGTCTCTTCAAGAGGAACTTGTGTTTTGCATGTTTGGAGTCTTTAATAATGATCCACTATGCTCGGAGGAGAACACATTCTTCTTGGTTCTCATCCTAAGCCCCTTCCCCCGAGGAAACACAACACATTTGATATACATGATATACATGTCATCATTACTAAATCAAGACCTGGCAGTGTTTAAACCCAATGACTTTGGGGGTGGGGGGGTATGATCACTATAATTATAGCGATCATGTTTCTGATTTTGTTGATCTCATTTTGAGGGACAGATGGTGTCTTTGTGCCAGCACTAGAGAGGAAAGTCCCCCCCCCTTCGACCCAGTGAAACGTGATCACTAATGGAAGAAGAGAGCCCAGATGAATGCCCCATGCTGTGGGTGCAGCAGCTCTCTGTGCCCAGTCGGGCTGCATGCTAACCTAGCCTCCTGATCAAGTGCACCGCGTATGTAAAGCCTCTTTCACACATAGTTCCCGGTAAATGAATGGGATAACCTTTCAGGCACCGCCAGGAATCTTTCACACATGCAGCTATGTTCTGGAACATTTCCATCGCACACCCTTTCACACATGGCAGATGCCGGAATAGATGGGCCAAGGAACAGTCCAGCATATGGTGGTAATGCAAAAAGTATTGATGCCAACCATCGTACAACTCAACGAAGAAGATGGGGCAAGGCTCCTTTCCCAGCATGGACTGAGATATCTGAATCTTGCCACTGTTGAAAGAAGGAGCTTGCTTGCAAGCAAAAGTGTCTGTATTGGTATTGTTATGAAATCACATGAAAGTATTAAGTGCATTAAGATAAACTTAGTCTTGTGATTAGATGGCTCGCTCCACCTGAAAGTGTCTTATGGCAAACGAAACCCCTTTATGTGCCTCTGCCAGCAATATTTCTGCTGTACTGGCTGTGTTTTGGATATGAAACCAGATCTTGAGGTTGCAATTTGATAGAACTGAATTTTCCGGGATTTCGGTTCCCTGTTCACATTCACATGTGACCTAACGGTGGGGCGGCCTGAACGGATCGTCCACTAACCGTGGCGGTTCGACTCCCACCTCCAACTGTCCACATGTCGAACCCCACAAAAATATACTTATTGTAAGTCACTTTGGACAAAAGCGTCTCCTAATTGCCCTGTCTATCTCTCTATCTAATGCAGGAAATGTTCCGGAACATTTCTAGGATGAACTGCATGTGAAAAGCGGCTTAAGGACCTGTGTCAACATAGCGGCCTGAGAAAAACCGCTGCTGCCAGCTTTTCAGAAAGGCGGTGGTGTCATCACTGCCGCTTCTTTTCAGACAACCAATCATATATGAGAAGGGACTCGGAGCCCCTTTTTTTATGTTTATGCATAGAGAGGTAATGTACAAAGTACATAAATTCAGAAACATAGATG
>JAOPJK010000033.1:14448354-14461924 GCA_027123565.1 Phycis chesteri
ACACACACACACACACACACACACACACACACACACACACACACACACACACACACACACACAGACACATACATACATACATACATACATACATACATACATTAAATATACATTTAATGCATTTATGTAGCCTACATAGGCCTATGCTACTCAAAGTGTGCTGTAAGTAGGCCTATGTGGTTTGGTCCACCTACTATAAAATTGTAAGGAAGTGTTAAACTCCCTTTATTTATTTCTGCCTGGAACTCAACTTATTATGAGCAGGTGCAAGGTGAGATTTAAACTACTATCAAATGCAGGGAGTAGGAGTTGCTTTAACGTCATATGATAGGCCTACTATACAATGATATTGCTCTAATACGATTTGTGTTCGGCGTTTCAACACCAAACTATTTTTTTGTCAATTAGATTTTGATGAAAACGGTTGGGTTTTGCTGGCTTTCACATTTGTTGGAAAACCATATACGGTCAATGTCTTCTTATTTCCATTGAACAATGTATTCATACATTTATATTCTATATCGTATAACATTAGCATCAATAACAATGTATGCGTTAATAGGAATTAATAAGCATTAACATGGGTGAAACCTCGTTCCTCGCCGTTCCCATCAACAACATGCTCCAAAAGAGCGACAATGGCTCGAGAGAGGGCGGGACTGTCACATGGGTTTAGCGGCGAGGGCTACAGTGAGAGGGAGGGATAGGGGGACATTCCTGTCCGTCACACGTTTCGGAAATTGTTTTATGAAATTTTTCTTCAAAACTCCATATGCATTCTCATTTTCGTTGTTGTTATTGTTGATATTATTGTCATGTTCTTGTTCTTATGAACGTTAACTGATTCAACGCTCTGTCAAAGACAAGACCAATATAAATAGCTGGGCGGGACTTCCACAGTTGGCTTGCTCACTCGCCTCCTCTGATTGGTGGAGACGCCAGCCGGGGAAGTTAACGTTTCCCGAGAGGGAATTTTCAAATCTAGAAGAGGCGCTTGGTAAGACCTGCGTTTCGGAAACAATGCAGCGACAAGGGTAAGAAATAGGGCTTCTCCGAATACCAAACCAACCATGCACGATTAACGAAAAGCTAAATACACATACTGGTTTCAAGTCGGTAAAGAAGTGTCGAGCTAAATGATATGTATAAGAAATTGTAAACTAGCTATCCATGCTACAGAAGTAGCCTGTTAGCTAACGCGACCCAACTGTCAACCCGTTCTGTAATTGCCGTACAAGTTGAGACAAATCTATATGATATCATGTACAATTGCTAATCAAGCAGTGAAGTACAATGTAAATGCCAATGCCAATAGAATGTCTTCCGTGGTTGTCAGTGAAGTTGTGTGCCGGCCCGGGCACGCAAGCAAAGCGCCTGCGTGTCGGTTCAACGAATACCCACGTTGTTGTTGTTGTTGTTGTTGTTGTCCTATCCTACCGCTGTCTCTATGACCAGGAATTACTCTCCTTGTTCAGTCTCGTTCAACTTTCGTTGCCCACAGGAAGGCAAAGACTCCCCGGCGCCCGGGCCATAAGAAGCCGTCCAACACAGAGAAGGATCCCGTTGGTGTAAGTAATGATGAAGTCATGTCGTTTTATCCAACCGTATATTTCCGCCATTCAGTAATTTTACCTATACACTTTTGTCTTACACAAGGTGACTTTAACACTTGGTCACTTTCGCCGTTTGTTTGTAAGCTTCTTCTTAAAGTCGAGCTTTAAAAAAGAAAAATACATACTGTACTGTTATGTGTCAGGTGTACTGCCGGATTCGTCCACTTGGAACAGAAGATGAGGAATGCTGTGTTGAAATGATCAGCAATACGACCATTCAGCTGCATCCCCCAGACGGTCTTAAAGCTAACCGGAATGGTGAATTCAAAGAGGTAATTGTCACACCGTCTTTGCCTAAATGGTTGTTATGATGTGATAACTGAAAAGGCTACCAAACACATCCTTAGTTTTTATGAAATGTTGCAGCCCAAAACAGGGACATAAAAAGTATGCATCTAATCTATTGCAATAGTAGCTGTGCATTGGTTGAGTTAACCAACCACACGAAATGGAAGCATTTAATTTGTATCACTGAAGGAGATTACTTTTTATTTTATCTTCCAGACACAGTACTCCTTTAAAAAAGTATTTGGAATCAAAACGACCCAGAAGGAGCTGTTTGAGGATGTGGCCAAGCCACTGATTGAGGACCTCATTCAGTGCAAGAATGGTAAGTAAACGCCACAGTACTTAAAGATCCTGCACATTTCCTTACTTGTAAGATTCCTATGGCCGACCAGGAGGCATTTGTTAACATCCATGTTGTTGTGGCATGTAGGCCTGCTGTTTACATATGGCGTCACAGGAAGCGGGAAGACCTTCACCATGACGGGCTCACCGGGACAAGGAGGGCTTCTCCCCCGCTCCCTGGACATGCTGTTCAACAGCATCAGCCCCTACCAGGCCAAGAGATACGTAAGACATGGACCTTGTTTCCCAGGCGTTCCCGGCTCACTGTGGCCTGGAATGCCAGGAATGGGGCGGTACGCGTGTGCCTATCTGACAAAGGGAGCGATAACCATTTCAGTGACACGGGTTTGAGCGGCAAGAGGGAGGGACGTCTGTTACATGTTTTTGGATATTGCTTTGTCAAAATTTGTTGTTAAAAAAATATTTATCTTCCATGTCTTGGTTGTTCTTCTCACTCCATGTTAACGGGCATACACTGCACATAGGAAGTGAGACTACGAACATTGTGTTGCGGTAGCCGGGATAACGATACAATTGATGCCCCGGTCTCTACCTAGTTCCCCATTGGTGAACGTATAGAAGAAGAACTAACCGATTCAACTTGACTTTTGAATGTGTTCTTTCAGGTGTTTAAACCTGATGATAAAAATGGACTGGAGATCCAGAGCCAAGTGGACGCCCTACTGGAGAGACAGAAGAGGGAAAACATGCAGTCTGTCCCAAAAACGCCTTCGTCAAGGTACTTACACGACCTGTGTCACACTGAGGTCGATTAATGCATCTACCAGCACCATCATTTGTTTGGGTTGTATTTGCCAAACTGCATCTAATAATTCTTCTTTCCATGCAATTTTTTTCTGTCTTGTAATCAGACAAAAGGCTGACCCCGAGTTTGCAGACATGATCAGTCCAGAGCAGGCGTGTAAATATGAGAGCGTGGACGAGGACAGCTCCTACAGTGTTTTTGTGTCTTACATTGAGATCTATAACAACTACATCTATGATCTCCTTGAGGATGCTCCATTCGATCCCATCAGACCAAAGTAAGAAAAGTCCTTCTCAATGAATCACTTCAAATTGTCTTTCACATCGGTATATTGATCTTCTACGGTGTAGTACCATTGCCTTTATCAATGGGGTCACCCAAACCTTTGCTTTGTCATTCATACATGCTTGGTGGGTATAACAGCAGTAGGACTGCCACAGATGGTGCATACAATGTGCTGTGTTTGATAGTTTTAGATATGTCTTTTTGTTCTATTAGGTGGCTTGGTGGAGGCACACCTGTACGGAACACTGAGTTTGTGTATGTGGCCAGGAAGTTATACTCCATAATGTCCTCCTTGAGTCCCCTTCCCCATAAAGCTGGCTGTGGCTGACATGTCTTTCTCAGATGTTTGTTAGTTAACCCTGCAATCCATGTATCCCCTTAACCTACCTTACTGCCTCATGGAGTAGCATAGCATCTCGGATTCAAGGCTAAATATTCCTCCCGCTTGGCTAGCTCTTCTGCTTCCTAATATGGAGACATGTAGAATATTCCCTGTCAAGCTTCCTTTTTTTCTACGTGTGCAAATGCTATGTATACTTAGAGCACTGCATGCTCCTCCTTTCCCCTGGTAATATTGGGCTTCTCAGCCACAGTTTGTCATTCGATTGATGTCCGCTAACATTGAAACCTTTTTTAATACGGTGTTGTATCATAACAACGTTCTAAATGTTGTGCTAAAAAGTTTTGATGCAGTGCATTAGTGGCCATCTTTTATACAAGTGCTTATTGTAAGTCGCTTTGGATAAAAGCGTCTGCTAAATGTAATTCCATGTTGAACTTCTGTCAGGCCTCCCCAGTCCAAGATTTTGCGTGAAGATCAGAATCATAACATGTACGTGGCTGGGTGTACGGAGGTTGAGGTGAAGTCCACTGAAGAGGCCTTTGAAGTCTTTTGGAAAGGTAAAGTATTAAAGTATTACACATTTCCCAAAGGCAATGACCTGAAAGAAAAAATAAAGTCTATTGTTTGATGCGTTTTGTGTTTTTTATTATTTCTTGTTATTTTCTATATTTGTGCTTGTAAAGCTTCGTATTTGTACCAATGTGCTTTGCAGGTCAAAAGAAACGAAGAATCGCAAACACGCAGCTGAACCGTGAATCCAGCCGCTCTCACAGTGTGTTCATCGTGAAGTTGGCTCAGGCTCCTCTGGATGCAGATGGAGACCACATTCTACAAGTAAAGTGCTCTTTAACAAACCATGTTCTCGCTCATCTTGTTGGAAATTTTGTTAGCTTACGCGGTCAGTCGGTCTCGTTCAGAGGCTTACGGCCTATTGGTGAATTGCAGGATAAGAACCAGGTGAACGTGAGCCAGCTGTGTCTGGTGGACCTGGCCGGTAGCGAGCGCACCAGCCGAACCAGAGCGGAGGGCAGCCGCCTTCGAGAAGCAGGTCAGTCCAACGCCCGTCTCTGCATCTGGTTTACCATGTCTCTCTGAGCGAGAGGGTCAAGTGCTCACGCTGGCTGATGTCTTGTTGACAGGCAATATTAACCAATCCCTGATGACTCTGCGCACATGCATAGAAGTACTTAGAGAGAATCAAATGTGTGGAACAAATAAGGTAAGCTGCTTAATATTGTAATGATTTTGAGAACATCTTTGTGGGTTGTGTTGTCTGGTTCCTTCTGTGTAGTTTTAACTCTTACTGGCTTTTTAAATTCAGATGGTGCCGTACAGGGACTCCAAAGTAACACATCTGTTCAAAAACTACTTTGACGGAGAGGGAAAGGTCCGGATGATTGTCTGTGTCAACCCCAAAGCCGATGATTATGATGAAACTATGGTAAGCACTTGGCCACAATTGGATGGCTTTACATAACCACACAACGCGTTGGAATGCTAACCTACTTTCAGGACCACATGCTGACCGACTGTCTGTGTTGTAGCTGGTGATGCGCTTCGCGGAGATGACCCAGGAAGTGGAGGTCGCCCGGCCCGTGGACCGGCCAATATACGCTCTGCCAGCCGGCCGCAGACACAGGAACCAGGCCTTCAAGGAGGAGCTGTCACGCCGCCTGGAGGAGAGGGGAGGCCCCTCCAACGCTGGTGATTACAAGCTGTCAAGTGTACAATGTTTAGTTGTGTCATGAAATCCTTTTTTAAAAGGAAAACTCAACCCTGAGACAACTTATTTTAGACGAGAAGTGATATAGTGGGTTACATTATTAGTGATATAGCTTCATCCTAGTCCAATCCTTAAATGTAAGATAAGGTGTGAACTCCCTCCCAAGCCAAATCTAATTGTAGCATGTGGAGAGGGTAAAGTCTTAATATATCCCTCGCTGCCCCTAATTACAAAAAACGTGTTTGTCATAAGGCATTTATTTTTTTGATAGTGGGTGTGGACTTGCTCGAACAGGGGTGCTTGGTTTTCCCTTTTCAAACCTTCTATTGGCCACATACGTGGACGTGGACATACTTCCAAATGCTACATAGACATGACTGAGCCAAACAGCTGCTGCAGAGCGTGTTTAATGGCTTTTCTTGCTCTGCAGACGACCCGGCGCTGATGGCCCAGCTGCTTGACAGTCTCCCGGCCCTGCCGGCGTGTGAGCTGCTGGACCCGGCCGACGACCAGACCCTGCCTCGCCTGGTAGAGGTCCTGGAGAGGAGACACCGCATCCGGCAGGCCATGACAGAGCAGTTCAACAAAACAGGTGAGCCCTCCGACTGAACTGGAACAGAGCTGGGGAAATGAGCTGTAGATTTGTACCTGTGCCTATTTGGCACTACGTGCATTGCTCTATAATGACTTATTCCAATTACCAAACATGGTACCTTTTTTAATATTAATTTAAACAAGTTTAACTCCTTTTGACTAGCATGCTGGCAATTTGTCATAAAAATTACTTGCGTGATGCATTCTCCATCTACAGCCAACACACTGAAGTCCATGCTGCACGAGTTTGATAGCCATTTTACTGCCAAAGAGAACTTCATCCACGATCAGCGAGGCAAACTGGGCGAGAAGGACAAGATCATAACCAGTCAGAAGGCTGAGCTGGAACGTTTGGAAAGCAAGTCCAAAATGCTTCAGTACAAGGTCTGCTACTACATTTGTTCTCACATTAAGTACTTTTAAGATTTGGCTCACAAGCTGTGGCTGTAGCCCTTTCCCACTGCGGCCTGGACAGATTATGCAAACTTTTTGCGGATAACCTTTGGCAGAAGTTATTTTATTTCTATCCAATTTCAAAGGAAATCTGGAATGTAAAGTTTGAATGTCACTGAACCAAGGACATTGCAGATGAATAAAGTTGCCAGGGACTTATGAAACGCATCCATTAATGCTGATATATCCTCATGCAAATGCTCCTTACAAGTATTGAGTCCTTGTGCTCGCTCCGCTCACTTCAGCACTTGAAACAACGTGTCTCTCGTGTCCGTCCAGATTGACATCCTGCAGAAGACCACCAACATCTATGAGGAAGACAAGCGCTCCCTCCAGCAGGAGCTGGAGACGCGGGAGCAGAGGCTCCACCGGGAGCTGTCTGAGAGGAGGCGCATGGAGCAGCGCATGCAGGGCATGGTGGCTGACACCAAACACAAGTGGGAGAAGGAGTGTGTAAGTGGTCTCAGGTCAAATACAATGCTTTCGGCAAATGCAGTGAAATTTCACATCAAGTGTGAAAAAATGTTGAACCTTTTTTTAGGTGCACCTTAACTGTGCCCCTAAATGTTAAGGTTGCAGCTTGCTAGTATCTAGTGGGAGTTCCCGCCAGTCTGCGTACGACCAGGCGGTATTTCAGCAGCGGGAGGTCATTGGATAAGAGGTTCTCCTCGGGGCCGTCGGTAATGTCTTCTGTCTGGTGCCTACTGGTGTGTGGGCCTGAAGGAGCGGCGAGTGAACGCCAAACAGCTGGAGATGCAGAACCAGCTGTGGGTGAAGGACGAGAAGCTGAAGCAGCTCAAGGCCATCGTGACGGAGAGCAGCAGTGGCCCCGCCGGCGGGGGTCCGGCCGGTGGGGGTCCCGCCGAGCGTCCAGAGAAACCCCTGAGGCCGTCCAGGGAGCGGGACCGTCCGGCGCCCCAGAAGAGATGCGCCTCGCCGCAGCCCGGGCCCGTGAGTCTCCCCTCATTACCTCCGCGTCCGTCTTGATTTAATCAGGGGTTTTGCATGGCGTGATGAACGTGTCAACTAAGCAAATGTGTACCATGTATACCAATTGTGCGGTTCAGATTATGGGGGTTTATGTTCTCCCTCTGTTGCATGCACTTACTGTGTGCCACTACCTCTGTGCTTCAGACGGCTGTTGAGCGTTTTTGTCAACTTTGTCACCGTCCCATATTCCTTAACCACTCGGCTCCCTTCCTTCAATCCTTTCCTAGGGTCCAGGCAGTATTAGGGCAGCTCAAGATCTTTATCACACCCCCTCCTCCACACCCACTACCACGTCCTCCTCTAGTCTCTCAGTAGCCTCCTGCATCTCTGACTGGGAGCACAGATTCCCCCTAGACTCCAGGCAGGGTAGGCAGCCTGAGACCCCCCAGTTGGGGAGCCGGACCCCCGGCCCCTATTTTGGTGGAAGCAGCAGTGTGGGTCGCAGAAGAGGCCAACACTGGGCCACAGACGCCGAGACCTCTACCACGGCAGTCGCCTATGGGCTAGACCTAGAGTCAGGCATAAGGGTTAGTGTTTATCAGCATCTCACCCTAGATGTCCTTGAAGCTGCTAAATGCTTGTCCATGTAGTCTGTAGTTTGTCCTGCCTTTGTCTGTTATATTCTCATTATTGCATCCGTAGTTGTTTGAGTAGAAAACTGCATTGTGCTGCATCCATAGTTGCGCCCATAGCTATAGATTGGAGAATTGGTGTGTATCCATCTCAATCTATAAATTACGTACCCTTTTATAGATGGAGATGTATCCATCACTTTCAAAACCCTGCTACTCCTGTCTTTATGTGCACTTGCTAATGCTTCTCATTCTGCTAGATGTGTGCTGTGCTGTGTATTCTTCTGCTAATTGTTTGTGATGGTGTCCCATGAGCTGTTGATTTTATCACTTCAGAACCATCCAGTCCACTAAGCATGGAAATAGAGTTGTATTTTTGCTGAACCTAATATTGTAACATAACAGATTGGATTAATTCCATTTATTTTAGGATACAACGATCTATCTGCCCGCTGGGGCTCAGTGCATCCTGGGATAGCTGGCAGTGTTTATTCTTCAAAGAAAAATATTTTTTCTTTGAAGAGTGATCACAATATCGTCGTAGTACCAGTAAATGACATCGCGCCTAATATAACAAATTATTTGTGGGGTAATTGGCTGAATTGGAACCGTTAAGGTTGTGCCTGCCTTGAATGCATTGGATTGTTTGTTTAAAAACTAACGTCGCCGTATACCACCAACAGTACTTGGAACCTCACCATCAGTGGTAATCCCATGTCTGGAATGCTTCATTCACTTCATCTGAGTGCTTCGTCGCTCTCGGCCGAGGCACTCACTGCAGCGTACCGTTTGCAATGCAGTGGGCGTCTCTGGTAGCTATGGAATATGATGTGCTCCTGGAAGACCAAAGTAATGCATGCAGAACATTACATACATACAGTGATGCAACAATTTGTGAAACTACATTGAATTCTAATATATACAGTATATAAAAAAGGTTTTGTTAAACACCACACTATCGATACCAGACGCTCCACTATTCCCAGGGCTATCCTAAAATTGCTAAAGTATTTGGGCAGCAGTGCTCCATGTATTCACAGTAGCATCCCAGTGAACCACCAAGAAGGGACATCTTATCAATACGAATGTTTTTGATTCAACTCATCAGTGTCGTCTTCCAGTATCGCTCATAATTTCAACAAACCCGCCATCGCCATGACTAACACCACAAGTAGTCACTAACCACCGCCATCCCTGCCGAGCCGCCGCCGCCGCTGCCATCTTATTTTGAGGTGTCCTTCCGCTCAACGATAACGTGTTTTGGTTTGTCTCCTCCTCACTGGCACCGTCAGACCGCGCCGCCGGTCCACCAGAGACACAGACGCTCACAGTCCGCGGGTGGGGAGAAATGGGTAGACCACACGCCGTCGACTAATTTGGGGCTAGACACTGTCATGCAGCCAATCATACCCAATGCAATCAAGGTGTCGGCCCCCAGCGAGAAAGCCCTGGCCAAATGCCACAAATACGTGCTCACCCATCAGGAGCTCGCCTCCGATGGGGAGATTCAGACCAAGCTGATTAAGGTAACAAGGCCCGCTCTTCTGTTCCATCGGTATTGACCTGTGATGCCTGCATGCCTTTTTAACTAGATTGTGATTGATGTTGACGTGCCAGAAAGGTCTTCTTGCAGTTTGTCGTCCTCTCCGGAGCACGGTCACAGGCTGAAAGGCTACGCGAGGCGACTTTGACCGGAGGAACGGGACGTGTGTTTGTGTACATTTTGTTGGCCGATGATTCATGGTGAAGTGGCTTTGTGTTTGTGTGAACCGCATCAGGGCGACGTGTTTAAGACGAGGGGAGGGGGTCAAGCCGTGCAGTTCACCGACATCGAGACACTGAAACAGGAGTGCGCCTCTGCGTCCAGGTATGTGTCCCCCAAGAAGCTCTTGGTGAAAGATACTTAAGCAGTGATTCATAGAACACACATTATCAGACGTAATGATGATTCCTACACGTTGCCAACGTTTTCATGATGGTTGGTGTTTGCTTGGTAGCGGTCGTAAGAGGCGGTCTGGCTCCGGGGGTACCGACGACGTGGAGAACAGGGTACGTACCCACCACACATCCATGGTTACACGCTCTCATGGTTCGTGTCTCGGTACCTAGCGTTGGCATCCGGCTGCTATGGTTCCAATGAAACATCCATCATCGTTGTGCATTTTGTCCATAGGCGCCAGTGGCTAATTCAAGTCACGTCTACCAAAAGTAAGCAGAATAGCGTGTTCCTTCACAGTCCTTTCCAAAGCAACAATGTGTACAAGCTGTATTTGCTGATGGACTGTTTTTCTTCTCTTCTTTTCTGACAGACGGAGAAAGCCTTAGGGCTATTTGAGTGAAAGTACAGTAACAGCTGGATAGTGGAGTTCAGAACTGTACTTTTTTATTTTTATTTTTTTGAGCGCCAGTTTTACTATACGTGTATATTTTTATCACAATCTTGGAAGCCACAGTGTGTACATTGCAATGTGTTTATCTATTCCTGTTATAGTGTAATTCATTATTTTTAATATATATATGGGTGGATACTTTAAAGGACCGTTAAAATATTTCAATGTTCTTTTTCTTGCTCAAAGATTGGAATATAAAAAAATGTATTATTTCACATGCATGCCAGTTTTTGCATTCAATTGCTTTAGAATTTTTTTTAATATCAATTAATAAATTGCCATTTTTTTGCGATTAACTTGCTACTCTTCCACGTGGAACATGTGCATGGATGGCATTTTAATTCTCAAATCATGGTTGTGGGCAGATCAAGAAGAATGATTGTTTTAAAACATGTACCATGTATTCATTTAATATACTACACATCCACCTCCACTGTACAGTTATAGATATTTAGATTAAATTAGTCTCTAGTAGAATGTGTAAATAGGTCAAGTGAAGGAACACTAGCTCATTGCAGAATCTGAGGTTGAACAAATGTTTGTTTTTTGGTCTAAGTAAATTCATCACTCAACACAATTGCTTGTCTTTATTTATAACGGAATTTCTTAAGAATTGGATGTGAATCAATTTGTGAATTTGTGTGCAAGATAAGAATCGGAATTCTTGTTTCAACAAGGAAGGCCAAGGAAATGCCCATGTTGCTATTAAAATAGTAAGGCTTACATGTAGGATCTTACCCAGCACAGTTTGGCTTTGCTCAAGTAGACTGAAACATTCTTTGGCCTTTGAAGATATGATGGAGACTGTCGCTGTCCGACCACTCGACCCAAACTGCAGTTTGTCAAGCCATCGCTAAAATCTTGTGACGCTGCTTGGCTCTTGGTATCTACGTGTTGCCAGAATGTTGTACATGATGAGGAAGTGTTTGTTTGGTTTTTGGAGATGTGTTGGTGGAGTTTATCTTGGAAGTTTGTACAGATAAGACAACTTAATCTTATGAGTGTTTTTTTTTTTTCTTGTGGTTTGTATGATGATGAAGATGAAATAAGGAATGCAAAAAGATAGGCTGACGATTCCTCTCACAGTAACCAGTATATACTCAAAATACATGTGAGAGGTATTTTGATCGTCTGTCTAAACAGTCCCTGTCACAGGAAAGTGACTGGGAAACGATGACTGAAGTGATGAGATGTGAATGCTGCTTTAACTGTGGCCTTTTTTGAAAATAACAATAAATGCATATTTCACATTATAAATGAGTACACAATCCATGAATTGATCCATCTTGCACCCCAATTAAAAAAAAGTACTTTGCTATTGTAGACTGAGCGATATTGAAGTCAGGTTGAAACATGTGAAGGTCATGAAAGGCAAACGTGCACACAGCATGTTTGAGGCACTTTCAAAAGGCTGCTTGTAGTGTAGCAGTTGGACAGCAGGTGGAACTAAACACCTACAGCAAATGAGGTCTACTCTGATTTGTACGCGGTCGGGCATTTTCCTGTTTGTATCTAGTTTTCGCTGAAAGGCTCGGACATGTATGTGAGCGCCTCCTCCTGGACTTTATGTGGCTCATGTTTAACACGTGCTGAAAAGTTACTTCCACCACAACACACGCAATTTCAAAGGTGAAATTGCATGGCGACGCGGGAGTTCGCTTTGTTAATTTCATGTCTCGTTAAGTCACTGCTTCTTCCAGTTACTGCGTTATATTGATGACTTATTAACCTTGCGAAGTAGTGCTGTTACTTTATACACAGTGAAGTAGAAATATTGTGGATGTTCATGGTGAATGTCAAGTTCATAGTATTTAATTTGGGGGCTTTTGTATTTTTTATGCATTGTCATGTTTTTCAGCCATGTTGTAATTATCTATTTGTGCATTTATTCAAGTTAGCTTGAGCCAACTTTGCTAAATATAGGAAGAGAGTTTTTGTCAGAACACTTGTATGGTTTATATAGGGTCCACCACAAATGTTCTTGTTTGTTGTTGAGTTTCCTCTAACATACACATTAATACATTTAAACTATATCTCATTAATGACTCAGTCAACATCAACAAAGTTTCATAGCTCATTAAAAAAAAACACTGATTATATTCATACTTCATAATATATATAACCACACGTGATGTAGGCAGGAGCTGCCACACTTGAGATCAGCTGCTGTGTTTTCAGTCCTGCCCATGAAAATATTGACTACCCTCTACGCACCATAAATGGCAAATATCACACCACAGCACAGCTTTTCCTAAATGGTTCCCTCTAACTCCTCTCAAACACACGCTAATGGCTGCTTAAACACTGGGCCTCTTATCTTGCATCACCCATACCATGTGCATGTTGGATGGATTTTGTTGTTGTTGTTGATGTTCTTCTGGAGTTTCCTTTTTCTTCTTCTTTTCTTTTTCTTCTGTGTATCATCAAATGAAAAACTGAAGGATTACAAAGTGGCATCTTGGATGGAGCCAGTGATGATAGGCGAGGGTTTGCTTCCTGGGTCTTTCTCTAGCAGCAGATGTCCTGTAAATTGGCTATTAATGATTGTTGTGCTTGTTATTGTCTTTCGTATTGTGTGTCACATGAATGCACTCGCTAACAAAATAACGCTGTGCTATTCACTTTGAATGCATAACATCCTCTCATATCAATGTTATGTCATATAACTTTACAATTACAATCAAAGTAAACAATTATGATACTATTGTTCCCTTTGGATTTGTAATATTTAAGCCTTTCGCACTATATGTATGGGATCTTACCATAACTCTTATCTGAACAGTTGAGCTGTGGTTTTAGCTGCTCTGCTGCACAGCATTGATAACAGATTTACACCTGGTAATGTCCCCTCGTTCTCCGTGTCAGGCAGCAGTCTACCCACGTACAGAGTGGCTTAAGGGTCTGTGTGGCCTTTTTTTTTTGTTTCTATTGAGGGAAAATGAAACGGGTACCAGAATGACAAACAATTGGTGTTCCAATATTGACTTGACCCCCCCCTGAACCCACACCCTGTGTTTCTAAAATACACTGACAGCATTATTTACAGAAAATATATGCCTTGTTCCCAGAGCAACAACCCTCTTAGGTCTGGTCTCCTCTTGGGTCTCTTCCTGATTCAACATGCTGTGTTTGTACAGCCGCGCGTGTGTGTGTGTGTGTGTGTGTGTGTGTGTGTGTGTGTGTGTGTGTGTGTGTGTGTGTGTGTGTGTGT
>JAOPJK010000033.1:16448756-16463898 GCA_027123565.1 Phycis chesteri
AATGTTTCACCTTCTTATGACAAATGTACTCTTTGTAAGTCGCTTTGGATAAAAGCGTCTGCTAAATGCCCTCAATGGTAAATGTGGTTTAATTTTATTTGCAGTAGTGCCAGAACCTCAATGAACACATTTCGAGGAGCCCTGGTTGGTTGTATACCAATTTTAAATGAACCACACCTAGGTGGTTTTGATGGGCCACAGCACTTAAAGTAGGAAAAGTAGAATGCCTGTGTGCTCAAGCCTCTTGTTTTATGGTTGTTTTCTACCAGCCAACACCCCCCCCCCCCACGTCAAAACGGCCACCAAGCAAAACAATAAGTATTGCAAAATGTAACTGCGAAAGTATAAAACACAACTGAGATTTTCTTGGAAATAACGACACCATTTCAAGGTTAGGTTAGGGTTTAGGCTAGGTTTTATTTGCAAATTCTTTTGGTTACTATACTTTTACAATACTTGTGTTTTACAATGCTTTCTGGTCCGGTTTTGATGATTTTTTTTAACCATAACATGACGTCGCTTTCTTAAAATACACAACAGCTGGTAGCAAAAATGTGTCCAAAGAGAATTAAACCAGTGCCATGTTGTAGTTATGAGACTGAGCTGGGCGCGCTGACTGACTCGACAGTGTATCCTAGGTCACGAGGCTGCGTTTACTTGCTGGAGTAGTAAACGACTGTTTTTATGCATTGCAGAGGCATGTAGCTGTAGCTTCTGGGTATTTGCCCTAGCTCATCTATTTCCATGGAAACGGATGCAACACGTTTTTAAGATGTTAATGGGTTTATTCTGGTCATTTCCTTTTTCCGCATAGCCGCTGTCTCGCCGGGGAGCTAATCACACAAACCGCTTGGCATGTTGGAGGGCAAAATGGCAAATGCTCAGCCTGACCAGAAGACCCTCCCTCCCCTTTCAGGTCCCGAGGCTGGGACAAACTTGGTTACCGCGTAAACAGTGACTGCGTCGTCCAGAGTTGTTGCTAGATGTGTCATGGTATGCAGGCTGTGCACAGACAAGCATGACTATTAATCTGCGCAGACATTCCCCCGGTGTGTCCTTTGGTGGAACGAGGCAGAATAAACACAAGACGAATGAGGATGGGGAAGCATTGTGTGCCTCAACGTGTGAGGTATCGAAGACTGCTCCGAACCGTCACCCCCATAAAAAGTCGTAAGTTTTGTGAATCGTTGCACCATGCGCATGTCGCCTATATATTAATGTGTGTCCAATCTCCATGCCTAATAATAAAACGGCACTCACATTTTCTGCATACCCTGCCTAATCTCACACAGCTGCTATCTCCCACAAAGAAGCACCCATACCCTCATGTGTGCAAGTTAGTCCCCATGTGAGAGGAAAGGAGGACGAGATAACCTATCGGTAATCATCTTGTTTGGTTGACAGAGCTGTATTCCTTTGGTCTTAATACTCAGTTTAAAACTTGCACGCATTTCTATCAATTGAAAACGGATTTATGGATGGATGACCGAGGGGTTGATCATTGATGGGGACATCTCTTGTGCTGCAAATTCAGTTTGTCTGACTTCATAGGTACATTTGTGGCAAGAACCAGGTAAGCTGTTATTCATATTAACCCTCCAGATGTTATCTGTTTTTTGTTTGTTGGGGCTTGTATAGGTTTGTTTCTGTGTCTAGATCCCCCTGTACCCTAAACTTAATAATAGAAATGTATGATGGCATTGTGTGTTGACATGCAGCTCAGATTCTATTTGGGTATTGTAATAGAGGCCATCCCTATCATTCCAACACGACAGGATGAATAATACTGATAACGTTGGGTATTTCTCTAGCCATCACAATCTGAAATTAGTTTTTCTTTATCGTTTCTTTTTTTCATTGATCAGGGATATCTGTCCCCACCTGTTAAGTTCTTCTGTTGTATTTAATTTTGAAATGAATAAACTAAACATCAATACAATGTTAAGTGTCTGACCACAGCCTAACATTCACTTTGTCCATGCAAAGTAAGTTACTTGTGTAACAAGCGCCCACTTCACTGTCATGGAAAAACCAACCCGGTGGTATGTCACCAAGCCGTCCAATGGTTACTTCCTCGCTGTGTTTATATCTTGCAAAGCGACACTAGGATCAAAAGTCCTTGTCAGACTGTACCAAGTATGGTGGACCTACTCACTTAAACTCCAGTAGCTGTTGAATAACCTTTGGAGGTCATTGCCATCCTTGGCTGTCCGATTTGGTATTGATTTGTCCCTTCAAAGAAGGGACAAATTGCACACTCTGTTAATTTATATTGTTCTGCTGGAGATTCTATGGAAGCTCCGCAGTCATGTAAATTGCCCCCGCCCATGTTGTCATTCTACTCTACTCTGCAGGTCTTCACACTTGGACGTGTGCACTATCCTTCTTGGACCATCTAGTGAACATGTTCAGGCTCCTTTGCATAGAAGCTAGAGTCCATTAGCACTGGCTTGTATTGTAAGCTGTCTTGTGAACGCCAGCGCAGGAGTCTGACCCTTAATAGATCTCTTACACCATTTGCAATTGTTTCTCTTCAATTAGCTGACATGTCTTTGGGACCCTGTTGTTCATTCTGGTTCCAGTTGCAGGGAAAGCTCCTTTCAAGCAATGCATCCACGAGGTTGACTGAGGTACTAATACCCTACAACCCTAACCCTACGCTGAAGAGGATGAAGAGACATGGCTACCGCAGCATGTCGTACCCAACATGCTGGCGAAAATTGCATTGTGTATAATTGCTCCTTCCAGGTTGGCAAAGACGAGTAATTGCCTGCTGCCTGGACCAGCACTAGGGGCACCAGCCTGGACAACACACGCATTGCTCAGGGTCCTTTTCCACTGACAGTGGCTATGTTCCATCAGGTTGACCTGTTGACATCTGACATAGCTCTTGTGCTTCCTTTGGTGAGACTAGAAACTGGACACCATGCCCCGGCTCTACAAATGGCAAACCTAATGTACTTGACTCGGTTATGAAAACATTGTCAAATGTTAACGCGTGTTACAAAATGAATGTTCTGGGGGGGGGTCGATGCGATGACCCACGGTCGTGACCCACGTCAACCTTGTGCCATGTTTTTATAAGCTAGTACATGTCGTTGGAGCGATGATATGAAACGCACCCCAGGCCGTGGTGTCAGAGACAGAGCCATCAACAGCCACCGCTGCCCAGACAGCTCTTCATAGCCACACACAGCATGGCTTTAGCGTTCCCTTTGGTTTCCTTTCACCGTGACGTCGAAGCACCTCAAAAGGTACTTGTATGAAAATGAGGGTTGAGTTGGGAGCATCCTCATGTAATTTACATATTTAAGTGCCATCCGTATTTAAATGTTTAAATGTTTTGTCATGGGTTTTTGTTTTTCAACAAAAACGAGGGCAATATAAAAACTGAGCAATATCCATGTCTCGACTTGGATTTCACACATTGCCGTTTACACAATGTACATGGGTAGTGACGTCAACGCTACCACTGGAATCTTGGCTGTGGCTTTTGGCTGGGTACAAAAGACTGAGTGGGGAGGGTCACAGAACTGGAAGGATAAGATAGCTGGGAGGAGGCATTTATTTCAGGCGTGCTGTATCGGCAACACCTACAGGCACACGCACACAGGAACAGGGAGCAAGCAGTGGGTCTGTTGGTACCGAATGAACTAAAAGACCAAAGCAATGTGGAACGCATATACAGCGAATTAGGTCTTATGAAAAACAACGGTGTGGACTAACGCAAGCATCTCAAGGCTTCCCCCCCCCGATCTCCAGTCTGCTCTTTTCTGCTCATTGACCATCTGAGTTTTGAAATAGCCATGAGCAAACGGGCGAGCTTGGCCAGCTGCATTGCCAAAATGTACGACGGCGGCAAGTCTGAGAACACGGGTGCTGCTTCTGGAGCAGTGAGGAAACCCTGCATCATCCCAGGCGCAGGGATTGTGAGCACTCTGGGAAACATGGAAGTCAAACTGGTCCAATTAGAGAGCCATGTGGAGCAGATCGCGTCTGGCCATGCTGATGTACTCCACAGGCTGGATATGGTCTGCAAAGGCCTGGGGTCCTTGGAGAAAGGCCTGGCCCAGATCCAGAGGACTTGGGGAAGAGAAGCAGACTTTCGGGCTGTTAATCCAAGTGGATTCTCTACTTCTGCCGAAGAAGAGCTACCGACTGTGTCATCAGAGGTTAGGGGCCTGTGCTGGGAGAACATGAAGCTGCTCCAGAACCTCACGCAGGAAGGCAAGAGCCAGAGAGAGAGACTTGCAGGTATCGAGGAATCGGTTTCCGCCGTGGACACAATGCTGGAATATATTGCGGAAGTGTTTCAGAGCTCAAAGGTTGTAGAGTTTACTCTAAAAAAAGATGTGCCATGGAGAATTAAAAGCCTGCTTGGATCCACAGTTTCAAAAAGGCGTCAGGTCAGTCCATTCTGGCTTTCTGTTCATATTAAAATGTGTCCCCCGCTTGAATTTCTTAATGTGACAGTATACTTATACAAAATTTAAATTGGCTCTGATCTCCGCAGTCTGTGCGGCATAAATGATCCAACACAGGCCACCGCAATAGACTGCTGCCTCGGTCAACAATACCACATTAATGATCTGTGTGCGTGTCTACAACAATGTACATTGAAATCTGTGTCTGACCGCGGTTCGACTGCAAACAGAATTTTAATTTTAAGTGTAAAATTAAGTTGTTTCACAGTGCTATAACAGTAATTTGCCTTCCTAAAGAACCCAGACCTTCAAAATGTTATGCATATTACATTTTGCACGCGCTGACACGCGCTCATTAAAACAACAATGTTTAACCTAAGGCTTATTTGCAATAAATTAAATATATTACTTAACATCAACAAAACCAAAATATCCCTTACTACATATACTGTATATTAAGGATAATATGTCAGAGGCAACACCAATGCAAGTTTGCAACAATTTTATTGCTGAGGCTCACCGGCTTTAGTTTTGGGGATAATGGGGATTATATTATGTCATATCAAGTCTTATGTCCATTTGAATTATAAGTTATGTTATTGATTTCACCCTTGTGCAGTGTATCTCTTATTGTGTTATGTGAATGAGCAAGGAATGCAAATGCCAGTCGTCATGTACCAGGACCTAGGTGATCGTGTGTGCATGTATGTTTGTGTTTGACTGGCAGCCACACCGGTGTCCATTACAAATCACCCCCTGGGGAACGTGAAGTATATTTGATTGCCTCACAGCAGCTGTCCACTAATCAGGCTGAATAAAGAAGGGCCTTCCTGCCCGAGACTAACTTCCAAGTCTGAGGCGATAGTTCTTCTCTTGGAATGTAAGAGATTATTATAAGTGGAGAAGTTCAGGAGTTCTACCCAAGATCCTTCCCTGATGAGCATGGGATACAGCTAGTAGGCTACTCCTCTGTGTTGAGATGCCAGCCGCGTTGTTCAGGCTGTCGATAAAGATGTGCACTTCCCTTTAGAGGTGCACCTGTTTAGTATGGTATTGTACGTTCAGAAGGATACTGTGATACATTGCTATATCGTGACCTTTGCCATCATTGTGAGAAAATATTTGTCTATTTCACCCACACTATAGCCAAATAATGTTTGTTGCAAAGCAAACGTAAGCATTTTGTATTTTAACTCGTGAGAAGGTGTCATTTTCCTCTTAGGGAACGGAGCAAGAGTTCTCCGAGGAACAGAAACCAAAGCCTTCAGCCGCAGTTCCCAAGGAAAAGACCCTGGTGGAGAATGAGGCATTTAAACTCACCACAGGTGATGACGGCTCAAAACATCGTTTACGTGAAGCTTCACCTTGTGAAAAATGTGTGCTCATAACTCGAATGAGGAGGCTGTGTTTAAAGTAAACCTGAACCAGACCTGAACAAACCACCTAACCTCCCCCAACCCTTTAGTTATTCATTGGAAATATTCATATCAATACAAGTCGATACTGTGATTTCTCAGTGCCCAGCTTCCTCCTCTGATGATTTCTCCTCAGATTCCAAAGTGACGCCACAGGAGATCACGCCTGTGAATCATGAAACCGATTCAGTTCACGCTGAGCTGGCTCCCCCGAAATCTACCCGTCGTCCACCGACAAGTGTGACCATGGCCAAACAAGTGAATAAAGCCAAATATCTGATCAGAGACGCCTCCAGGAAAGGGAATATCAGGCCAAAAGATGTGACTCTGAATAGCGAGAGGCAACCTGGCAGAGATCAGACCTTCGGGCGGAAGGCTCAGGATTCACCGACTGCAGCAAGTCATGTCCAAGAGAGGTACGGTATGTAGGTAGTGAACAGATGAGTAGTATTCAGGTGGTTCCACGAGTCTTAACATTATTCTCTTCAGTCCATACCGTCAGAGCGGTTGTGCTGCTCAATTAGTAGAGCATGTTGTCAACACCTTCTATGTTTAGAAACGTCCCGTCACTCAGTCTTGGCGTTTCATTGTTAATATTTCCGCTAATTCACTTTCCTATAGAACCCGCGACGCAGATTTAGAGAAGCTCGCCGAAGTGATTACCGAGGCGCCCGAGTTTCCCCTTCCGCCGGCAAAACCAGAACCCGTGGCGCCGGAAACCAAGCCCGGTGTTGTTTGTGAAATCGTCAGTGTCACTGCCAATGAGCAAGGCGGCGGCGCCCGCCGCGAGACGCCGCTGGGAGAAGCACCGACGGAGGTGAGCCCCAACGGGTGCGTGCGCCCAGTGAACACGGAGGTGGAGACGGACGCGGGGGATGACGCCACCGTTGGGACTGAAGAAGCTCCGAGGGAGCCGGGCCCTGTGCAGCAGACCGCCCGGCTGCCAACCGGGGAAAACCAGGAGTTAGCAAAACCTCCCGCTCCGGAAACGGTCCCCGGTGTCGGTAGCTGTACAGCAGCCCCGCCCCTGCGGAACGCTGTCATAGGTGAGGGGTGAAAGACATCACACTTTGCATTAAGGGACACTGGGCCTCAGCAGAACATGGCGATAATAACCATAGCAATACAGTACACCGTATATTACACAACTTTTCATTGCAGTCTTAAAAACACTAACAAGAATGGGAATTTTCACGTGATATGGACTAATTGTAAACAGTACGATGGCTTATGTAAAGTTGGGAAGCCTGCTGCCTTGTGGGGAAGTGAGGAACTTTGTGGGGAATCAAGTCAGAGCATTCTACATGCTAACCGCTAACGCTAACACAGGTTTCCTCACCTGAAAGAGGACACACGTGGGATGCATGTGTGTTGTATTATCAATACACAATACAGAAACAACATGGTGATGTGTATTAAAAGGTTCTATCCTTTGCTGTTCTATATACTATGACTAGGGTGTGTGTTGGCTACTGCAGAATGTTGTTCTTTGTATGTGCTGGATGAGCTAATTTCATTATGGATGGTCATTTTCTTGAACCGCATCCAGTAAACTTATCTTTCTAGATACACCCATCTTTCTAGATACACCCATAGTTTGAAAATGTCACAAAATTCCTGATTTTATTAGGTCTCAAAATAAGAGGAATATTGGTTAGAAAGGAATTCTGTGATTTATTTTGACATTTCAGTTTTAGTTTTAGTTTAATGATTTTTCAAATGCGATAAATGAGGTTCATGACAAAACCCATTCTGAAACATTTGCGGCATGATGAGACAAACCAGGTGCCAGTTTACAAAACGGTTTGTGTGTTTGTGTTATCTTTCTACCTATCTAGTATGCAATATAAATTATTTTTCGTTTTTTTTCTATTCCGTTCATCTACACGTTGTTTTTACACAGCTGTACATGAAAAAAACCGTCATGGACTTCTTATTCATAGTTTAACAGATGTGTAGACGGGTTCAGCAGGGACAACTCTTACTTTGTCGTTGTGACTTTTGGTTTGTTTCATTGACCAGATGACTGTCCGCCTGCGCCGGCGCCATTTGAACACCGCATTGTCAGCGCCAAGCAGGTGTCCATGGGCTCCTACTACAGCATCATGCCCAACGAGGTGCTGGGAGGGTGAGTGTGCCTACCTGCTCTCATGTAAAACACAATGCATATGTTTACTTCTAACATAGCAAAGAGCTCCAATAGCCGTCAGCCTGGCATGCATTTCATTATCTGCACTGTTTGGCCAGAAGGCTCTGGACAACATCGAGACCCTCCTGTTAGCTCTCCTGCTCCCCACGTTGTCGGAGGAGATAGATAGCAGGTACCGACGCGGGACTCTCCATGGGTATATTTAGACGCTGGCTGCTGGTGTTATTTTTGGTCGGAGTGTTGAGAGGCCTCCATTGTTAATCGTCCGTTGTAGGGGTCAGCACCTTTTAAGAGGGGATAGCACGTGTACGTTAACGCACATACATGTGCATAGTTTTTACACTGCCCTAGCTGTTAAGGCTGCGCTCACTTGACTTTAGAGCCAGGTGCTACACGTGTCCACAGACACCAATACACTTATTCCTGCCTTCTCTTTTCCAGGGGCAGGTTTGGCCAGGTTCATAAATGTGCAGAGCTGTCCTCAGGTCTGACCCTCGCTGCCAAGATCATCAAGGTCCGGGTGATGAGGGAACGAGTGAGTGAGCAACGGCAGACCTTTCCCTTCCCCCCCGGACACCCGCGCTACCTTATAGCAACGACATTGTTGTTGTTGCCTCCATTTATAGTCAGATCGCAAAAAAGGCTCCGGCCCCTTGAAGAATGAATCAGTGAATTAACTTGTGTTAACAGCAAAGGAATCTGGTACAAAGAGCCTGGTACAAAGAGTCTTGTAAAAGCATTCCTCATCAGAAAGTGCTTCCAGTCACGTTACATAGGCGTGGCATTAAAGGAGAAGTTTGAATTTGCTATTCTAAATAGTATTACATTCATTTGTTTGTTATACTGTTCATCGCTCCACACTGCGTGTATACACTCTCACCCCCTACTGCGGTTACACAATCATTACTTGAATTATCAAAACAACATTGCGCCCTGGATGTCATGCAGCTTTCTTTTTTCTGTGTGCTGGACTGTCTTCCGTTTACTGTCACAGGACGAAGTGAAGAATGAGATCGGAGTAATGAACCAACTGAACCACGTGAACTTGATCCAGCTCTATGATGCCTTTGAATCACGGACAAACCTGACATTAATCATGGAGTAGTAAGTCTGTCTGCTTGGTTCATAGCCTCCTCAGTCAGATATGGATGTGTTAATGGGGGTATTCAGGCAATGGTTCAACGGTGACCGATAATGCTATGAATAGAACTACATTTGTCTTCCTTTAGTGTGGAAGGCGGAGAACTGTTTGACCGCATCGTGGATGAGAACTACAAGCTAACCGAGTTGGATGCCATTGTGTTTACCAAGCAGATATGTGAGGGGGTGCAGTACCTCCACCAGCAGTACATCCTCCACCTTGATCTCAAGGTAAATACCCATTAAGACATGCCCATCGTTACACGTGGAATGTGCTAGATATTTCTTGGGTTTGTGGCCTTGTTTGATGTTGAGGTTAACTGTGTTTTGTGCTTTTGTGGCTGTTTGAGATGTCAGGGGATGCGTGTGATAGAAATGTTGGTATTCCTCTTTTGATTAAAATGTGATACATGTTGTACATAGGCCCCATGTCCTGTGGTGGTTAAACTTAAAACTTAAACTTAAACTTAAAGCTTAAACCAGCTCGAGAATGACACACGAAAATGGCCAAATTATGAAATGGAAAAATGAAAGGATCCATGTGAGTCTGATTTGTGTCTGTATCTTATCTCTCTCTCTCTCCTGTCACAGCCAGAGAACATTCTTTGTGTGAGCGCTACAGGCAATCAGATCAAGATCATTGACTTTGGGCTGGCACGGAAGTAAGTCTGTGGACCCGCATGCTAACAAGGTTCCATGAAAACAAAACGGCCCAAAACTATTTTGAATCTAATCTAGAGGGCGACCATTTTAATGAGTGAAAATGACCCTATGATGGACTGTAACTGGAATGATTTTCAGCTGATTTTTTTGGTTGATTTCTTTATACCATATTTTCATTCATTAAGAAAAATCTATTTTCACCGCAATCCTAAAATGCCCAAGATGTGAGAACATTTTCAAAATGTTTGATCAAGCTTTTTAGGACATCCCTTTCAGACAAGAAAATAATGAGTGACATCAATCAAAGGCTTGCTCTCATAGTATATATAGGTTGAAACTAATAGTGTTGTTTATTTGGGATCATACCTTTACATATCCAAGGTACCGACCACGGGAGAAACTTAAGGTGAATTTTGGTACACCTGAGTTCCTAGCCCCAGAGGTGGTCAACTATGACTTCGTCTCTTTTCCGACTGACATGTGGAGCGTGGGCGTGATTACATACATGCTGTAAGTGCCAGAACACAAGACACACAAATACCCACTTTTAAGTACATGAACAAGACAACAAGACATTCATGACAAGTTGGTGTGTTTAAAGGTGAACGTTTCAGATGTTTAGATAACCTGTGAATACTTCCACTGCAATGGCGAAGGCTACATGTTAAACGGTTCATATCGCACTGACATGTGATGGTGGACAATGCTTCATTAAATATTGTCCGTAAATCATGCTAGTCTCCATTCACCTGTGAAATGCAACATATATATATATATATATACACACGCACAGTATACGTATATATTGTAAACTCACACTTTTTGGAACACAGTCTATAATCACACAGTGTTGTATAGTCTTAATTTTAGGTTATTCTAAATACAGAAATATCACAAATAATACAAAATTGACGGTACATTGACATGCACGCACAGGGACAGAATGCCCAATTTGTTTTGGTTGCCTTCCAGTCTCAGCGGCCTGTCTCCTTTCTTGGGGGACAATGATGCTGAGACCATGAACAACATCCTCCACGGCAGTTGGGAATTCGACAGTGACGGCTTTGAAAATGTCACAAGCGAGGCAAAGGACTTTGTCTCCGAACTCCTCATCCCAACCAAAAGGTAACCGAAACACTTGCACAAAGGCTTTATTTGTGCTCAGGCTTGACAAAGTGTCAGGGCAAATTTGGCTAAAACCTGTCAAGCAAAATGGGTGGTGCCGCACCCAGTGGTTAGTTAGCCCATAGGCATAGTTTGCCTTTCTAAGAATAACATCCATATCCCTATTGTGAACTTGAATGTATGTTTTGTGTGACAGCGGACGGCTGAGTGCTTCCGGATGCACCAAACACAGATGGTTAAACAAGCTTGAGGAAAAAGCCAAACAGCATCACGTCACCTTAAAGTCTCAAATCAAACTGCAGCGTTATCTGGCTGCTCATCGCCAATGGAAGGTACGGGCACGCAGACACGCGCACACACTACCGGTAATATGAAGTATGACACAGTAAACTAAATTCAGCAATATTTCTGCTTTCCTTCCAGAAACATTTCTATGCGGTAACCGCAGCTAACCGACTGCAGAGGTTCTGTCAGGCTGCGAACACTACCTAGGCTCTCCTTGCCATTCGAATTTCAAATGCATCCGGACACTGTTAATAACTTCCCCAAGACGGCAGGGGGTGTTTTTTTTGTGTTTTCATTTCACAATCTTCATTTTCCCACTAGCAGCTCCAAGTGGCGTGTGTTGTACCTGGAGTTGAAGCTGTATCCTCTTCAGATGACAGTTAGTGCCATCTGACAATGTTGACGCTTCTGAATGACTTCAAGACTCACGAGTGCTACAGAAACCAAGGCAACGGAATGGATCGACTGACTCGTGGATGGCATATCTTTTTCTCTGGGAAAGTCAGAGTAAATGGCTGCAGTAGAAAAGTCATATAGTGGAGGTTTAAAATCTTGGGCAACCAATTTCAGATGGAAACATTTGACATAATGTGTGTCTATCGTTGTAAGTTCTGCATAGGTCAAGGAATTTGTACTTTTGTTTAGCTAAAATATAATATTGTACAGTACATAGGTTTCAGAACTGCATAGCCATCGAAAATGTTTGCAATATAATAATAATGTAAATGTAATAAAATCTTTATCTGAATTCAAATTTTCTAATTTTCATCATTCATCTGAAATGATGTGTCTACATACCTATTGGGCTACCTGTCCACTCAGCCCATGCACTCACATGACCGGAGTCTTCCACAAGGCCAGGCAGAGCTAACGCTAGCGAGCTAGTCATGGATTTTGGGGGAGTGGCTTTGTGGGGAGGCCAGATGGTCAAAATCTAGTCTAATGTTTTCTCCAAATTGCCTACACTAGCTTAAAAGTGAGCGCAGTTATGACAGTAGTTAATGACAAACAGCTCATGGAATCCTGAGCAGGCCATAATAGAAGTTGCTCACTTCTAGGAGACCATGTCAAGTATGAATTGACGATAAATGCTGAGCACACAGACTGGAAGCACGAACCATATCTGTTCACACCAATCAGTTACATCAATTTGCAGACCCGAGGCAAGAGACCTACGAGACAAGGACTTTGTTGCAGGTGTGGGTTGTGTGAAGTTAACCACTGAGTAGTGATTGTGTTGGACTGACTGGCAGACTGTAGTGCTGTTGTTGGAGCCGGACGCTTTGATATCGCGAGATGAGGAAGAGTGCAACTAAACGCACAAAGTAAAGGAACCCTTTCCCCGATCCTACTAAATCATTGCATTCAATGTCGACCTGTAACCTCATATTTCCTTTGTAAATAAGTGTTTGATTTGCTCGCATTCGTCATGTCATTTCATGCTGTTCACGTAGTGAACATCTGTGATCAGACACAATTCAGAGTATTCACATAGAGGCATCATAACCTCCACTTTGAGAGAGGGAAACAAATGAAAGAATCAAACCGAAAAATACCCATAATATTGAAAAATCCCGTATCAGTGTTTTTTTTTTTTTTTTTAGGAAAGCCTTTTGTTTACAAAAAGGTGATTCAGTCAGATGACATGACATGTCCTTGTTTTGTTTTACAGTTGAACACAGACAAAACTGAAATAATGTTTATAGGTTATAAATCATGAATGAAACATCACAGTCCTTCTAGACTCCCTTTCTCTCAAGCACAGGGGAAAGGGAAAAAGTGAGATTTAAACTGAGGGTCACATCAACAGCATACCGCCTGGACACAGCTAAAGTTAAGTTAAGTCCTGTCTAAAGCAGACACAGAAAAACCGGTTCGTGTGTTTCTTAAAACACCTGCCTGTTCCTTCCTTTGGGCACTTTCTTGTTCTCAGCTCCGCCCACTATTTTAAACTGTAGCTCCGCCCACAACCACATGTCTTCCAAACTAATCTACGGAGCCTCCACATTTGGTGTCTAACAAGAAGTGTGTGTATGTTGCATTGATTAAAACGTATCTAAATGATGTGCCGCATTTTGTAGTGTCACGGTATGCAACAGTGGACTGTTGTTTTTGCTGTAACTATTTTACTCCTTTCAGTGTTTTATTTGTATTTTGTCTCTGTATTGCCATAGTCCTTTGTCCTGTCTTATTGCTAATGTGAAGCACCCTGTGATACTCTCCTTGTGAAATGTGCAAAATTAAATATAAAATAAAATAAAAATAAAAATAAATGGACTTTCTTTTCACGCTATCGGAATGGTGTTGTAACATGATTCATTACGTGTTTTTGCCATTCATACGTCACGGCTCTCTTCAGATTGCCAGCCGATCTCAGTCGTCACTAAAGCGATAACCTCAGACGACGCGCTGACTAACAATGGACAATCGTATGAATCGGAGGCCAGTTATATGAAAATGACCTCTGTGAATCTAGACACACATGGCAAGGACAGTGAATTTGCAGGAGATTCGCATTTCCGTCTGAGGACAATGGGTGCTGAAATGTAGATTGCAGTCATACCTCGCAACGCATCATTTTGTACACTTTTATTTTCTTGTCATCGGCACAGGGAGGAGTTACGGAAAACAGTAATCATATCCATTAGCTTCACAGCAAGCATATGGTCAAACTATAATCCATCTAATTACACACAGTAAGTACAAATTTAATTACAAAGTAAACATTTTACATGGTGTAAAAATAAATTCTTAAGTCACTTTTTTGTACTTTTTTTTTGTTTGTTCACACAGTACATCACTATTCCACCAATGCGTGTATGTTTGGGATATTATTTAAACAAACGGAACGAACCACAATGGTCCAGTCAAGACGGATCGAGAGCAGCGCTGTCTCCCTCTTGTGGCCAAACTGCAGGTTTACAGTGTTGAGTGGCGTGGTAGGCGCCCGTGACATTTCGCTTGTTTGATAGAACAGAGATGAACACGGGTAAAAGGGTTACTTAAACAATAGTTTAATGATATTAATCATAATATAGATGGTAGTATAAACACCAGGGTATGAAGCCATGTCCTATAAACAACATTGCTAGTGTGACACATGAAACTTTAAATATCCATATAAAGACGAGAAACACGCTGAAAAAAGGTACTTCATGGAACCATTTTTTTCACATTAGTTACAAGACCTTTTCCCGGTTCTGTATATACATAGTGCAAAGGACACACTTACTGTCGACGACCGCCACACACAAACACACACTCCCAACACACTTTAATGGAGGAAACGGCAACTTTAAGCCCAGACACAGCGTACCCAATTATCAAACAACTAAAGACGTTTCATAATCCAAAAAAGCATAATACTAAGTACACTGCCTTGCTCCATCTGCAGGGCTTCATATTGCATATGATAAGCGTAGTGACTGCACGGCATCCAGTTCGCTGAACGCCTCACTAGCAAATACTTTATCGAATGAGCTTCCAACGGACACAACGCCATCGTTCATACACGGCTTAACAAACAGGGTGGTTGTGTTTTAATACACTGTAAAATAAAATTAAAATAAACATATATTTACATGTTTCCGGTCACCACCAGAGCAGGAAGTACTTCCTATGAAGTATGATGGCCTCATCACAGAGTGGTTACATTTGGCCCCACCCCCCTCTTTAGGGTGTGACCAATGAGAGAATATGTTGTCTCTAGGGCGTGACCAATGAGGGGTGTCATTTGGTGGTGGATTATGGCAGAACAAAATATAGCAGAACTCTATCGACTCAAACAACGTGCCAGCAGTGGTTCAGTTGTACGGAAGGGGAGGAACGGCCGCTAACAGCTGGTGCAGGCCAATGGAGGCCATGGTGTGTGTGTGTGTGTGTGTGTGTGTGTGTGTGCGCGTGTGTGTGTGTGTGTGTGTGTGTGTGTGTGTGTGTGTGTG
>JAOPJK010000033.1:16885099-16895923 GCA_027123565.1 Phycis chesteri
TCTCTCTCTCTCTCTCTCTCTCTCTCTCTCTCTCTCTCTCTCTCTCTCTCTCTCTCTCTCTCTCTCTCTCATTTATAAACTCCTCCCTACTGGGATTTTTTTTGGACGTCAGCATTGTGTTTCCAGATAACTAGCGGTCTTGTGTGTCTATCGATCTCTTGCCAATCAGAGGCCCAGGCATGTGACTGATTGATGTCCACCTTTCAATTGTTGTCTCATAGGCAAACCGGTGAGCGGTGGCTGTCGCTCGGAGCTTATTTACTGAGGCGTGGACGCACAACTCCCTGTCATAAATCAGACGCATCCAGTTCATCCAGTGATGCTGCCCGTGACCTACATCTTTCTTTCCGCCCATGTTTTATTAAAGTCAGTCCCTTTAGCTTTTCTAATATCACAAAAACATCACTGACCATGGATGGGGGAGGGGGTTGGAAATATCATTTCATAAAATAAAATAAAAGACAAAAAGGCCCGGCCCATCACTAGTCCTGTCTAAACAGAGCAGGATAAGTGATGGAATTGGAAATCTTTGTTATTGAACTGCCCGTCTGTCGGAGCTCACAGCACTCTGTCTCACTCAGGGAATGCACCGTGTGACGACACCGTGACATGTGCAGCCGTACATGACTCTACAGCATGATTTTGGTGTCAGATTATGCAAATCAGAAAACGTGTTTTGTTATTTTCTCATGCCAATACAAATGTTATTCATGCTTAGAGATAATTGTGAGACAACCAGATGTGCACTGTGTGTATATACTGTACTTAAGTAAATAATTAAATACTTAAGTAAATAATTCCTGTTTATGATGCTGTTACACATTTGAAGCCACAACCTTTCAAGGCAAGTAGCTTATAAAACAGGCCATCCATCTACATAGACATATATTCTACACCATGTTCATGGTAAACGCGTTGGGACCTAATGCTAAATTTCAAAATATGTTAAGCTGCAAAATGATAGCCCGAAAAACCATTCAAACCTTCATGGCATTTTCTAACTGCTGAAAGATTTATAGCTCATAAATCCTTCAATAGTATGGAAGGATTTTTCACCTGATAGATCCACAATAGCATAATAGAAACTAGATATATTAGGTATGTCAGTTATCACTATTGTAAATGTAATGGTAATGTAAACTTAATCAACATGATTAAATAATGATACAAAGTGTGGAGCCCAGTGATATTTTTTTTGTTGAGACCCAAATGTATGTATTTGTAAATGTTATTTCTGTAATCCAGTATTGAAATAACATTTCATAAACCTCTTCGTCAACTGAATTGCATTTGTTCAGTATGTGTGGAAATTAACCACCAGGGATGCACTGTTAGAAATGTGCATTTACTAATCACCATGTTATATCAAGGAAGTAATTAGAGGAATGTGGAAAAATGTGACTACCCTACACGAATACACAAGGATGCATACATCAGCACATACTATATTATAAACAATGCTCCATAACAAAAAACTATTATTACTCAGAATAAGATTCATCAAATCTCACATTTTCTATTTCTCGATAATTTCACAGTCCAATTAAAACAAACACTAGGCTATGATAGTGTAAACCCTCATGTTTAAGTTTTTAATTTTCAAATAAGGCAGTTTGTAGATCATCGAAGAAGCTATTTCCAGATCTGTCCCCATTTTGAATAGCTAGCAGGTATGGATTTGATTGATCAAAGGTGGAACAAAAATTTAAAAACCCATTAACAACAGCAATGGGGTCAAACAAAGCTGAAAGATTGCAATAAGATTTCATATTTATTCAAATCATATTTTCATATTTTTAAGGACTATGTACATACGCATGGCCCCTTAGCAAAAGCATGGTTCAAAATCTGAACCAATTTAAAATTGACATCAGAGTGTAATTTTACAATCTGCAGTAACAAATCACTGAATGGGGAAACATGTAGAGATTTCAACATGGTGAGGCACATGTATAGTTCCAACTGAAATATAAAAAAGATGGCTAAATAACAACTGATCATCTTTGGGAAAAGAAATGTCTTGACTCATTTTCTGAAAACTATTTCAAGCTATTTATTTTGGGTTTTGTTCAGACCAGTCTTTTTTATTTGTAAAACACAGCGAGGGTTCAGTACAGTTCAATTTAATGTTTGGATATGAATGCTTACGGAGAAAAAAAAAATACATTGCAGAAAAAAAGAAAAAAAAAACCCAGATGAAAATACAAAAACAAAAATAACTGGATTCAACCTTCCACCTATCAGGGGAATAAACAAAGACAGTTCCTTTTTTTGCACGACTGTGAAAAAAAGGGGCAGGGCCTCCAGCCTGCCCTAGGTGAGGATGTCGTGGGCCTGTTGCTCCACCAACATGGCCATGTTCTTCACATCGCCGCACCACAAGTCCAGACGCTCCTTCATCCCCTTGATCTGAAATGACATTCCAAAACGGGACGGTCAATCGAGACGGGTAGATGTACCGTGTGATCGATTGGGGGGGGAGATTAGTTTGCCGTGACTAAAGACAACTTTGACTTTACCGAAATTACTAGCGCAACATCTGCCGCTGATATGAAAGCAGACGGTAATTCGGTGCACAATTAAAATGACGAGACAGTACGTACAGGGTGTAATGGTACGTACAGGGTTTAATTATACATAGAAGTCACATAGAGGAATCGGGGTGATGCGTTGGCCCCCGTATGAAAACAGGAAATGGACAACAATGGCAAGGATTTTTGCTTACAGTTGAAAATGCCTTCAAAACCAATTTCCACAACCAAGCTGACAGCCTAATCTGGCCACACAGTTTCAGCTCGGTCCCAAAGGAGCCGCTGTATCTTGGGCAGCTATTATTATGATGACACCAGCACCCTAGGGAGTTCCTCGTGGCGTGAGGCCTGTCTAATTGTGCACGAGTCCAGCCTACACCTCCCCAATAACATCCCGGAAGATCCATTAGAATGAATGTATTCCACAAGAGGGTAACTCAGAGGAGTGACTTTCCCATTTAACGCTCGTTCATTACGTCTCACTAGGACGCCATGTGTAGAATACGGAAAATAATGAATGTAGAATAATGATGGACATACATTCTCGTGGCGAAGCCATCTGCATTGGAAGTTATATTGCCTATTTTCACATTCACGCAAAAGGAAAATGCTAGGAAGCCAATATTGTTAAATTTCTATTGCTTTTAGTCAAGGCCTACATTTTACAATAGCTGGGTTACCTTTCAACAGCAGAAAGATGCTGTAAATGTAAATATGGCAAAAGAACATGTACCCCACCAACTAACTTTACACGGGAAAAGCCTAGATTTTTTACCTGCTGTATATCCAGTACTCTGGGCTGTACCCAGGTCATCTGCACCTTCTGGTCCACCTCGTCGATGTTGCCTTTGATAAGGCCCACAGAGAGCGCCTTCATCACAAGAAGCTCCACCTGCAAGGAAATGGCCCAGACACCACAGGTTTAAATTTAACTATGTCAAATAGGATTTATTCTTACTGCAGTAGGTTCCCCTTGCTTAGTGATGAACACCTGCAGCATAACCATTGATAACAGAGAATGAGAGAGATGAAGAGTATACATTTCTACATGCTGTGTGTAAAGTCAAACAGGTGTAGCCTATTTAAATCAAAACATCAAACATTTCCCTATGGGGATTAATAAAGTATCTATCTATCCATCTATCTAACACAGAGACTCGCAAATCGTTGTCTTTCTATGAAGTTTAGATCTACAACAGTAGATGTATAAATATTACTTGACTGACCTCATTGATGGGGATTTTGGCACTGTGTCCAATTTCCTGAAAGGTCAGTTGCCTGTTGTTGGCTGGACGGGTGAAGGTCATCTGAAAGGGGAAGATTTTCAGTGTAACACAGAAGATGTTATGGATAATGGCCTTGTGAAGTGACAGGACAATGTGCCTGTATTGCATGCACTGTCAGGGCTACGCTCCCGTTTTGAATGTTCTCTTTCAGTTGTAAAGAAAAGTACTACTAGAGAATAGTACTGGTTTGGAACAAGTGCCCAAAGGGTATGAGTCAAAGATGGGTTTAATGTACCTCCATCACACATAGCAGCTGGATCTTCTGCATCAACTTGGACTCGTTTGTTGCCAGGTCAGGCTGGGTGAGAGAAATAAATTAATTAGAGAAATTAATAAAAACCACTGCTTAGCAATAGCAATATCTGCAATAGCAATATCTGTATTGAGGAAGATTAAATGATGGTATGGATATATATATATATATATTATTATGATTTAAACCTACTGACATTACAATATTTGGTCATGAAGTTTATGTGTTATGAAACATATGTATTGTTCTCTGTTTATAATGGGAAACTCCCATAAAGTTGTTGTAAATCAAGATGCAAAACAAAACATCAACAACATTAATTTATGTGCATTGATCGAAATAAAGTGTTACATTTTAACTGGATAATAAATAACCATATTCATTAATCCATATTAATGTCCCATCTTTAATGCTGAACAGTGATGTGAACATGAACAACCTGTTGGCCCCAGGCAGACTTGAAGCTCTGGAACTTCTCCACGTTACCACCATTGAAGGCATATAGCGTGTCTATGAGCCACTGCTTGTCCGTGCTCCTCAGAGACTCCAGCACGGGATGCATCAGCTGCACAGACGCGGAACAATGGTATTCAGCACACGACTCAGAATCATGTAATCATGTACGACATTCACTGTGCAGAAGCCAACTGACCAATGCGCGTCGGTGGGGGGAAACGCAGTTGTACCTACCAACTCTCCAAAGTTGTAAACACCCTCCCCCAGGAGTCCAGCCAGTCCCAATGTGAACGCCCTCTCTTGCTTCTCTGTCTCTGTTGGATAGAGGCGGTTAGCATTCACAGCAGATTTCACACCAGCCATCTCCTACACAGACAGTAGCCCCACGGGGCCTCACCCGGCAGGTCTTTAATGTCCACACAGCCGAGGTAGCGGAGGGCGTCCTTGTAGTAGGAGGCATGGTTGCCAATGATGCGGTAGTATTTGCTAGACAGGTCATAAAAGCGCCCGTGGACAGACGTCACTCCTGGCAGGTTGTTGAGAATTTCCTCGACCTCCTCGATGATTTTCTAGAATGGAGAAGAGACACATTTGAGACAGGGGTGTATGACAGGATGACCCTGAAACCCAGAATAGACAGAGGCTTTACCTTGGTGGCTGGAAGGTCATTGATCTCCAGTTTGAGACTGCCAATAGTCGTCTTGCAGAGGATGACTGCCTCCTCGCTGCTTTTAACCTGGACAAGATGCGGTTTGTTAAGACACGTTTTCTCCTTGGTAACGAGTGCAGATGAGTGTGTAAACTTCTTTCACTCTTTCATGTCATACAGCAGTCTGCTTACTTTTTCCCTGGTCTTCTCAAGGAAAGTGATAGCATCTTTAGGATCTGAAGATAAGAACATTTGTTAAATCCTTGGGCAAATGTTTTTCATATATTAGAAAGCTATATAGATAGATAGATAGATAGATGGATAGATAGATAGAGTGTTCAGATCCCCTCACCTTTCATCTGCCGGGCAACATAGAGAATTATCTCCACTAATGACAATGGATTGATTCTGTTAAGAGATCAAACAACTTTTTTAGCAAAATAACTCAATAATGGTGACGGGTTACATAGACATATCTATTTGGTTAATTGCTTCATTTAACAGACCTGTGTTCGAAGTCACTCAAGAAATTGTCATAAAGCTGGAAAAGAAACATAGGACAATCTCAGAGGACAATCTTCAATAAGTAAATGTTTTAAAATACAGACACAATTGCTAAATGTTACTACATAGCATTAACTATCGGCTACACACTAATATCATAATAGCTAATTGAGATGTGCCATATATGTCTTTCATAAAATGTAATTCAGTATTCTCAACGTCTGTGCAAACAAAACTATGAAGTTGTTGAAGTGATATGGATCAGCCACTATCATCTTCTTGAGTTATATCAAGTTATGAAAAATATAGTTTCTAAATAAGACTATGAATGAATGTTCTCTGGGACTATTATTTTGAATTATACAGTACTAAAATATTATGATGAGCTCACTGCATTATTACAATGTTGTTTCGGTTACCTGGATAAGACCATCGTCCGTTTTATGGCAAGGATCTTTCACGAAGTCTGTCAACTTCAGCGTCAGCTGATGCCACAACCTGTCATAACAACAAAGACAGTAAGGACATTTAACAAATGATGGTGACAAGAGTTAAAGGTTAGTTTTAAGACTACCCTACACTGGCACACACCTAAAAGGATAAACGATGCCCTGGGGTTTACTTATATGCCAGGTATGCCATTCATTGTCCCATGAGTAAACATTTCTAAATTCATCTGAGTAATCATGAACACGATCTCAAATTGGGCGAAGCCAAAAACGATGGATATGGCAAAACCCCCTAACCCGGACAAGAATGTCCGAATTACATGTGGAATTAGCTTAAATGTCATTTACTATAGGACTTGAATTGACCAGAATAGATTCTAGTCAATGTAATCTCACAAATAGCGTGCGCATTGATTATAGCAATTAAAAACACAGCTCCCATCTGTCAATCGGCCGAGCGACATCAAACATTGTTTCTCTTGAAGACAACACCGTAGACAGCCTGTGAAGCAGCTGATCGTGTATACCGACATCGGCACGGTCGTACCTTCCTTTAAAGTGTAAAACCTGTCTTTGATTATCATATAGGAGCATAATAACGATGGATAACGCCGTGCTAGCAGAGACAACGGTAGCCTGTACATGACTCAGCGTGCAAATTGAATGGAAGGGCGAGTGCAAGCTAACACTTTCGGGCTAGCGTGTCATGTACTGTACTTTTTGTTGTAAAATTCCTCCAGCGTGTGCCATTCTGCTGCCATCTCCGGAGTCGAGCTAGTGCTCTGTTGTTGTTTGAGGTACCCGGTAACGTCCTTCATTTTCAATGTTCAGGTATTTCCTCTGCTGTGTGTTAAGAAAGGTAAGTAGTGGGATGCTAGCAAACTAGCCAATACTTCTGCTGTCGATCTACGGCACGCAAAGACTTCTGGGACACGAGGGAGGCGTGTACTTTGTTTAACGGCGTTGTTGTCACCCCATAGATTGCAGTTCTTTATTATGTTCATATATACATTAATTGTATTTACACCTTATTATTGTTTGTATCTATACGTTAAAATTGATTTAATAAAAAAAGGTATGAAGTTGGTCACAACTTTAGATTTTTAAGTAACAAGTACTCTGCGCATGGTTATGACGTCAAAGTAAATAAACATCGGCTGGCGTTGTACAGCCAATGTTGACTGGGTTTACTTGACATTTAGTGGTTGAAACTACTGTGATCGTCACTCTATTATGGCTTATTTAATCAGCTCTTTGTCGTTGAGATCACCTCTCGGTTATAGAGTTTGTTTATATCGCAATTTAAGTTCAAGAAGAATTGGTGTTTGCTCTGTAAAAGGTCAGGTGCTCATTTAATCAGTGCGCATTTTTAGATTAAAGAAAGCTTTGACTAAAGTTGTTAAAGAGTTATGCTTTTTTTATTCTCAGTTCACCCTCTCAGCCTCACAAATTATGGCCTGCAGAACGCATCTAAATCGCAAGGTTCAGCTGCACTCAAGCAAGGTCTTTTCAGGTATATAGATTGTATAGTATTTGGTATAGCATGATTTATAGCAGGTCCACAGTATGCATTTTCAAACTATGCATAAAGGTGAATACATTATTAGTATACTTGGGCATATGTAGAAAGTGGGTTTATTTGCTTGCTTGTGTGTTTGTTTATCAGTCACATACATTACTTTATTATGTATTTGTAACTACACAGGCGTGGATCCCTCAGGTGGATGTCTAAATGTGATGTTAAGATTTCTTAGAAGGAAGAAACAGCCCTGATTACACTGTGGCCCATATGTGTTCCTGCTGCCGTCCTGTTTCTCCACAGACCAAACAGTCCCTGGTGGAATGCCCTACGGGGGCTGTTGTCTCATGGTGGCGGTGCAGGCGTCAAGCAGCAGACCCTAGAGGACATCGCTCAGAGCATCCAGGAGAAACAATACAAGAGAATAGTGGTGATGGCAGGGGCCGGGATCAGCACGCCGAGTGGCATTCCAGATTTCAGGTAGCGTGCAAAAATGGGACCTTGACGTTTTAATGTGTACTTTCAAAGTTTCAAAGTTAACAGAGAAAAGCAATCGCAATCATTCCTCCCGCTTACAATTGCCACTGTTTCACTGGGCTGTCCAGAGGTTTGGTTTTAAAAGTTCGATACTACTACTGATGTTTTCTTATTAGTGAATAAAGTATCTTGGTACACGATAAATACGGGTATTCCCCAAGCTTTAACCAGTGTGGCATCCCTGATGTGTTCTTCCCTTCACAGATCCCCAGGGAGCGGTCTCTATGACAACCTCCAGCAGTATGACCTGCCTTATGCAGAGGCCATATTTGAGATTGCCTATTTCCATCACAACCCTCGCCCTTTCTTTGCCCTGGCCAAGGAGCTGTATCCAGGGAATTTCCAGCCCAATTTGACACACTATTTTGTGCGTCTGCTTCAGGACAAGGGTCAACTTCTCAGGATGTATACACAGAATATCGACGGCTTGGAACGATGTAAATGTCTTTGTTTTGTTTTCAATGTTTTGTTTGTTATTGTTAAACAATACTTATTGAAAAACAATAAGTATTGTTTTCAACATTACTGATGCATGTAAACTCTTGCAGGGCAAGTGTCTTTATAACCACCAGTATGTGGCCATAGACTTATCCCTAACAGTTGTTGTTGGGTGCTCACATGCTTTTAAGTGGCAGGTATTCCCCCTGAGAGGCTGGTGGAAGCTCACGGTACGTTTGCCACTGCCACGTGCACTGTCTGCAGAAGGACCTACGAGGGCCAGGACCTTCGTGTGAGTGGCAACCCTATTTGATTGATTCAAGATACTGTGACTTGACTAATTATGTGTGTTGCAAATGTGTTGGTTACAGTCCCCTTTTGTGTATTTAATTCCTCCTCATGTCATGTCTCCTGGTAGTTAGATGTGATGAATGGGAAAGTCCCCAAGTGCCCAACATGTACAGGTGTGGTGAAGCCTGACATTGTATTTTTTGGAGAGGAACTCCCACACAATTTCTTCAAGTACATCAGTGACTTTCCACTGGCAGATCTTCTCATTATTATGGGAACATCTCTGGAGGTATAAACCGTTGAATCATATAATCTTTACTTTTATCTTAATATACATTCATGTTACATAATCTAATCTGTCCACAAGTCTTAATCTGTGCAAAACAATCCACACATTACAATATATTACATATTTTCCATCGCCTTGAATTACTGTAGTTCTTTTTGTCAACTCTAGGTGGAGCCCTTTGCAAGTCTAGCGGGAGCAGTACGCAGTTCGGTTCCTCGCCTGCTCATCAATAGGGACTTGGTTGGGCCCTTCACCTGGGGCACGCTGCGGCCCACCGATGTGACCCAGCTTGGGGATGTGGTCAGTGGGGTGGGAACGCTGGCCGACGCTATTGGCTGGACTCAGGAGTTGGAGGCTCTCATGGCACAGTGTGCTACAAAAGTTAGTGATTCACCATTTATTCTTTCATCAGCAGATATTGGTTATATTTTACACAATAGGGATAGGGATATGTTTATAATTTTGTCCAAGAAATAGCTAAAAGTTAACTAGTAAGCCTAATTCTATAATATGTAAGCCTGATTCTGTGCTGTGATTCTCAGCTGGTATGGCAACTGATTATTGAACACTGATTATTAGTCATTATTATGAGTCACCCACTGACAGTACAACATATTGTTTTACTGTAGATGCAATGGCAGTGTATATTACAGTAATATTTTACTTGTTTAACTAAATATGGTCCTCCCTACATCAGGAAACTATTTTTTTCTCATCTGCAGGGTGAATCGCAGACAGAAGAATGAAGAACAACTAGAACAAGCGCTAGCTAGTCGAGAGCACCTTGGGGACTAGAGCCAATTGCTCATACTGGACTCCAACTCTGACCCCATTAGCTCATGCCCTAATAAAGTGTGCCCCACATACCTCCGTCGTTTTAACAGAGACACCGGAGTACCTCTGGTCCTGGGAGGCAAAACGGAATGTATATAATGTATGCCCCACATACCTCCATTGTTTTAACAGAGACACCAAAGCACCTCTGGTCCGGGGGATTCTCCATTATCATATGGCTCCGCTGATGTAATAGAGGCACAGCCAGAAGAGGGTTGTTAGTTCATGGTCCGATGAGTTCCATACCTTGCTTTTGGGACACGGCTCACCCTGCTGGCCCAGATCTTTTCCTGACTGGCTGACCTCTTATCCACCGCGTGGGAAGCCCCGACCAAGCCTGTCATTAAAGGAACCCTGTCTGGCTGAGTGGTCTGTTCATACGGCTACATTATCCAGAGAGATCTAGCAGGTTGAAGACTCCATGCATTCAAGTGAAGGGTGGTTTTTTTCACCCCTATGCTCCCTCACCTCATAATTTGTCCGTGTATTTTTAGAACCACTCTGTGTGTAGCTCATAATGAGAGGGCAGGTGTACTGTTGGTACTAGCCTGGCATCAAACTGCAGGCAGGGAGAGAAGGGTGTTTATTCAGTGTGGACTTGATTTGTAGACCTGTACGGTTTTGTGTTATTCATCTTCATAATGCGATTTATCCTTGTAAATGTGTGCAATTGTCGGATGCCATTAAAGGTATCATTCAGTGTGAATAATTATTTTGTCAAGAATTAACATTGTGTGTGTGTGTGTGTGTCTGTATATATATATAATTATTATTTTTTACATTATTAT
>JAOPJK010000033.1:16961327-16973328 GCA_027123565.1 Phycis chesteri
CACACACACACACACACACACACACACACACACACACACACACACACACACACACACACACACACACACATAGCTTTGTTATAACCTTGAAATTGAAAATTTAAATTTAAATTCCACCCCTACCAACCTAATCTTGAATCATCTGGCCTACTGGTTGTGGAAACCCCTTTTGGGGTCATGGGCTTCTAACGACTGAGGAACAGACCGTTCTTGGAGTGAACACAGAGTAAACAGTAATTCTCCACACTGGTTCGTCACTGCTGCCGACAGCATCACTCCGCTCACTCTTCATCCCAATCAAGTGACACCAAGCAAATCTGGTCACTTTTTCACAGCTTAGGCGCGCACAACAAAACCAATGACAGACTGCTCAATTCTAAAACTGGTTATATAAATGCAGCTTATATAAATGCAGCTTGGGCGGTGTTATAATGTGTTATTATGTTTATATGCATTCATACTGTGAAGACATGGATTACAATCACAACCACACATTTGTGCTTGTTATGAGCAGTTACACCCCTATTTAACCACAGCGCACACACACACACACACACGCCCACACACACACACACACACACACACACACACACACACACAGGCACGCATGCACGCACCATCTCACTGCCATCAAGATTTTAAAGGTTATTCCAGCTTGACAGTAAATTGTGATATGGAACAGGAAACTGCAAACAATAATAACTGGGTACTCCATCATTTTAATTAGATCAAACTTTTTTCAAATTTTTAGTTGATGGTAAGAAGTGACACATTGCAAAAACAATTTGAAAATAACCATGTATGTGCTTTGGTAGGTAATTCATATCTCATGTTTATATAATGACTTCAACATAATTATAATAAGCTGACAATCTGATATATAAACGTCATTAATTGTCCCATTATGTAAAATATAGATTTTAATATTTGGTATATTGAATAATGATAATGAACTCATTATACATTGAATCAAACAAAGAAAACTAACAAACTCTTTCTTCAAATTTGAATTGGATTATCAGTTTTATTATGCTCTATATCCAACAAACCAACAGTCAGGACAAAAAGAGGTATTGGCTTTGAGTGCTTTGTTTTCCCGAAATAGTATCTGTGATGGCACATGTGTATATGTGTATGGAGTGATTATAAACGGTTTATCTGGAGTTCTGGCAATACTACTGGCAGCTCAAATCAATCCTTTCATGGGTTTGAAAAAGGATGCTCGTCACACAAGTGAAGTCACTAATGTGTGTCATGTGATTGTGTCTGCATCATGAACAAGTATTTCCTCTCTACCGGCACACGCAGTTTCCAGGTCTTCTAACGTCAACAGCATCATCCACTCTGTAATGCAAACCCAAACACACACAACGTACGCAGCGGCTCTTTGGTCAGACTCTATAAAAGGGTGTGTTTTCAAAGGCCTGGGCCAGAACGGTCTGTTTACTGTGCCGGTGAGCCGTTAGCCGGCGAGGCTGTGGGCGGGATGGAGGGAAGCTGTGAGAAAAGACTCCTTTCAGTCGCCGTGGTAGAACTGATGCCATCTGTGCCCCCACCCTGTTGCGCAAATAGAAAATGCGCAGTAATTACGTTATTCCAGTGACTCAGCACCATGTCCTATTTACACCGGCCGGTGCCATAGAAACAGTGCGCGGACAGAGTACCTGGTGGCGAGGTGAAAGGGACGTTTGTTTTCTGTACCTGGAATATTTTGGGTGTTGATCCCGGAACATTTGGGCGGCAGCCTGGCTGGAGTGAGTGGTTTGAGTGATCCCTGGCGTTGACTAATTATGTCATTTATAGGAGTTAAACATGCCTCTAAACATGGCTCTGTGTGCATCATGTGTGCATCTAAAAGGTTAAATACAATGTATCACCGTCAACATGTTTTTGTTTGACATTCCTAAATAATAAACAACCAAGCATATTTAAGTGCATGGTTCATAACTGCCTCACACACCAATTGGTCTCATGCAGTAAAACAGATTCCATTCATTAAAGGAGATTGCTCAACTATACATTTTTATACAATTTTTAATGTAGATATTCTTTTCACACAAACACCACTCATTACATTATTCCTCCTGTGCAACAGAAATTAAATATTGAGTATATTTATTAAACTTGAGAACTAAATTAAATAAGTGTCACAGCGCTATGGTGAAAAACAGTACATACATTTACAGGTTTCTTCCAAGAAATGTTATTATTAGGTGCTTGTGTTGTTCATCAAAGAGTGCACACAATTAAGTCATGACTGATGAAAGAGGCACAGCCTCCCACATAAAGTACACACACAAAACAAAACTTACATAAAAGCGGATAAGCATTTTTAGGACAGAATTGACACTGCAACCATAACAATAACAGCTTGGAAAAGTCTGGTTCCACTGAGGTCAGATTACAATCATTACATAACAGAGCACAATAATGGAATAACAGCAATTATTATCATGACATTATTATATTAGTTATTATTATACACACAGGACACGTGCTCTGCACAGCTCTGTGGAACAAGATGACAACTTAACTGAGAACACAAAATTATGAAAACCTGTTTCGGTAAATAATCAACTGTAAAGTGAACTGAAATACAACAGTACTTTGTGTCAATACGATTTAGAGTGTAAAGGCGTGAATGACCGTGAGCGAGCGGTTGGCTCAGTCCAGTGCAGTGCAGGGCAATGGCAATCAGGTGGGTACAGCAGAGATGCTATCAATGTGATCAATAAATAAATGGTTTCTCATGCACAGAGACATCAGCCTGCTCAGAGTCTTGAAAACACCCGGATTACAGCAGACACAACAGTAACTCTTTATTAGGCTGGCTTTGTTGTAATGACGCTGGAAAAAAAGCAAACAGAATTTCTGTGCCAAACTAGCAAAACCCATTTTACTTCTGTATTTGATGTTTAGATATAAAGATTAACTTTCGACCACATACCATGTGGCCTGACCAGACACAGGAAATGTGTAATGACAGTTGAATGCACATGATTTTCAGCAGATTACTGTTGTAACTGACACATACTTGCTCTACATGTCATGGAAATCATGGTGCATTTCTTGCTGAAAGAGAGTCTTTCATCAACTTTAATCTTCACATGTGGCCTTTCAAAATACAAACCATTTTTATCATGTCTCACACTAAAGTGCCTAAAAGTGTCTTTTTGAATTCCGAGCAGAACCATTAGTCAGGTATGTGGAATATTGACCGCGAAAGGGATTTATATGTTTGGCAAGGATCTGGACCAGACAGACGGTAGACAGATCCTGTGACCACATTACTCACAACAGTGAGAGTTCGAGAAGACTTATAGCATATAGGAATGACTCCCCAAACAAATGATATCATGTATGATTTGATGACAACTGGAAAATCTCCATATAGATGAGATCACCATATAGTTCATGTTCAGGACATGTACAAATGACAGGGGGCAGGGCACAGCAAAAGACCCAGGAAATGAATACACAAATAAATGCATCATAAAATAATAAAATATACTCTTGTTTAATCCGTCATCTCTTTTTCGTCTGGATATTTACATTTTTATTTAAGGGGTTTTGTTTGCACTAGATGGTAATCTAATACAACTAATAAGTTACAGTTCTCCATTCTTAGAGAAGCTTGTGGAAGGCAGATTCTCCTCTCGCCCTGGTCCTCTGCGGTAGACTTAGCTTTCCTTTGACTGTAAAGAGACAATCCAGACAACATGAATCCATTAGCAGTCAAACCATTGCACCTCTTCTGGCAGGGAACACACATCCACGTTAGTAATAACAGGTCATTAAGAAAGCAAGTGTGTGTGTGTGTGTGTGTGTGTGTGCGTGTGCGTTGGTGAGTGGGTGTGTGTTGGGTATGAGGCTGTATGCGTCTGTCTGTTTATGTGTGTGTGTGTGTGTGTGTGCGTGTGTGTGTGCGTGTGTGTGTGTGTGAACCAGATTTTGACATTTGAGATTTTGTTTTGTGGCTTTTAATGTAACGTTATTTATATGATCTTTACAATGTAATTATAGTAAAAGTGTGTGGGGTGTGCGGTTGTATGTGTTTGTGTGTGTGTGCGTGTGCGTTGGTGGGTGGGTGTGTGTGCGTGTGCGTTGGTGGGTGTGTGTGTGTGCGGTGTGCGTGTGTGTGCGTGCGTGTGCGTGTGTGTGTGTGTGCGTGCGTGTGTGTGCGTGTGTGTGTGCATGTACCCACCGACAGTGCATTGAACCTGCGGTTCCTCCCACTGTCCGTCAGGCTTGCAGTGCACCACTGGGGAGTGACGCTGTCTGAAGCCCGCGTTGCACTGGTACCGGGTAATGGACTTCACAGGGTAGTACTCCTTCCTCTCCCCGTACATGCTGGCGTTCTCAACCACTGGCGGAGCCCCGCAAGATACTGCGGGCAGAAGCGCACTTCAGTCAGGCTTCAGTCAGAAAATGAAGCCTATACCTACACGCGTTCTGCCAGCGCTCCCACACTGCGCTCCGTCAGGCCACGCGTACCCGGGCCTTTCTTGCAGGTGAACGGAAGGTGGTAGTTGCATGGCACGTCGTTCCACTGGCCCCCCTCATGCCAGATCATCACCACGCAGTCCTCCCCCGAGTTGAAGTAGTTGTCCGGCTGGTTGGGCCTCCAGTTCACGTATTGCTTGAGAGCGGGTTAACAATATCAAGGGTTTATTTTGATCATTTGTGAACCCATTCACACCCGTGTCCACTGTTAAGTGTCTGGTATATTTACGTTTCAATGGCTGTTTATTTCATTCTTCTTTGTTATCCTACGTTATCCTGACCTATACTTACCAGCGGAGTGCCATCTGTCCAGCGGAAGTCATTCTCAACTGTTTTATCATTCAGCCCAATCCACTGGTAGTCTTGTGCATTCGCTGTGGGAAAACAGTGAATGAATGATGTGCTTCATTTCAAACTGTTTCTTTGCACACAAGCACTCGACCCAGATGCTACTCACAGTTGACAAAGTCTTGCTCCTCCGGGGTGATGATGCTGACCAGGTGAGAATCAAGGTTCCTGCACCGCTGCTCCGCATCCAACCACCTCTCTCGCTCAAAGAAGTGCCGGTAACAGTTGCCCTGGAACTTAGTCCAGCCCGCCTCACACTTGTGCTCATCTGCCAGCAACCACAACCAACAGGTTCCATCAATGCCGTCTCCTCATCAGGACACTTCAAATGACAGGCTGCCGAGCAGTTTGTTAACATTTTAGATCTATTTAACATTAACATTGTAGATCTATTTCCCACCTGTACAATAATAATAATTACACCAACAACCATCGTCATTACATTTATGAATAATTATTAGTATGATCATTACTAAGTCGTGTGTTCTGTGAGGTTCAACCCATGTTATGAACACATGATTGACATGTACATAAAATGAGTCAACAATACAAAGATAGGTGATGGATACAGTAGGTCATCAAACAAACAAACAACAAATGTCCCATAACATAATTTTACACAATACTTTACCTTGAGTACCATGTACTGTTCTTTGAAGTAAACAGCATAATATTACATTTTCCACTGTCGGAGCGGTTCTATTATTACTGGCTGCAGCATGTTAATCATGGAATAGCTGTGGAAGCATAGCCTAAATTCTGCAGCTTCTACATAGCCAGAGCTCATAATGATACCGTCCACTGCTGGCCTCCATTTTGACTGTTGTTAGTGATTATTAGCTGAAGCAGAACCAACCCTACCAATCTCACAGCGATCCCCTCCATAACTGGGCAGGCATAAGCATTTGTAAGAGTCGGCACTTTCCACACAGGTGGCTCCGTTGGCACAGGGGTTGGAATGGCACACATCTACCTCTGTAAAAAAGGCGCTGGCGTGAGGCACTTGTCTCAGCAAAGCTTAGTCTCCCAGCAGGTGAGTTGTGTTGTGTGTTGCGGTTGTAGCAGCATGTCTTACGATTTTGGTAGAATTCGACTGATGTCCCATGATCCAAAAAACACTTAACACGTATGCACTTCAAGTTACTTTGTTGTTAAAATCCCTTAAACCCACCCCGTCATCCTCCTCAGGGATCAACACAATTGTATTGAACATTTTGCAGTAAGTGTGCTTTTGGATCAGCAGTTCAATACGTCAGAATTCAAATCCGCAAACGAGCAGAGAACACATATGATGCCAGAGATCATATGTAGCGTGGGGAGAGCAGGCATGAAGCAGACTGAGAGCAGACTTACGGGCACAGCAGACCAGTCTGAAGATCCATGTCATAAACATATGTGACACACTGTTTCCTTACGTTACATGTGTGATGTATTGACTTAAAAACGTACTGAGACGTAGAACAATACACCATCATTAGAACCAATAAGTGGTGCAATGCAATACAACCCATCAAAACACATACAGAAAACAGGGGACAGAGCACACAGAGCAAAACATATTATCAATATTATACTTATTTGCTAACATTGCTAACTGATGATGGAAGCTTTTGGGTTAGTCAATAGTATGGCTTACCTTTTAATTCTTCAGTGATGCTAGGTGCCTGAAGAGTCAGGGCCGGTGGTTGGGTGACAGGGGCAGCCAGTGCTGCAGGGTCAATGTCAGGGCTAATGCTCCCATACAAATCCTCTGCAGTCTCTACTTCAAGCGTGTTCCCCTCCAAACCCCCTTCTGGTTCTGCTGCGCTTACTGTGATCGCCCTGTCAGCAGATGCAGCAGGTAGAACCTGATATGGGTGTTTTCCAGAGTCATCCCCCGATGAGACACCACTAGTTGTGAGTGAGCCGGCATTTCCACTACCAGAGAAGGTGCTTCTGCTGGTGCTTCCCTCTCCACTGTACTCCACTGACCCTCGCCTGAGCTCAAGGGATTGAGTGGCTGTGGAGGACACCTCTGTCATCACATTTTCATGCAAGAAGGTTACACTGCCTTCTTCTTCACGAGTAGATGACTCAGATCCAGATATTCCAGATCCAGAGTTTCCAGACCCAAAGTTTCCAGATCCAGAAATTCCAGAGCCGGAGTTTCCAGGGCCGAAGATTTCACACCCCGAGCCTAACTGAATTCCAGAGGATTCAAATACAGACAGGTCTCCAGTGCTTCCTTCTCCAGAACCGTAGGATAAAACCCCAGATGCCTCCTGTTCTCCAGAGGTTGACTCTGTAAGGTCAGTAAACCCTGATCCAACAAAGGTCATGCCTGAGAAGAACCCAGAGCCGTCCCCAGAGCCTGAACTACTCAGACCACTTGTCAGGCCTGATCCTGAAATGTCTCCAGAGCCACTGAATTGAAGAAGTCCTCCCCCCAACTCATACTCCTTATGGGGAACTGAGGTGGAAATATCAACCAGTTCACCATCTATCAGTAGGATGTGAACCTCTCCATTGCCTGATTCTTCTCCTGGTAACCCGCTGGAAAGCTCTTCAGTGGAGGCAGAACCAGACAACATGCCACAAGATGTTCCACTGCCAGATATGTCTGAGGAGGGAGAACCACTCTCACCAGGGCTACAACCGGATCCTGCCATCTCCATGCTACCACTAAACATCCCAGAGCTGCTGTCAGGAAGGTAGGTGAGGATATCTGTGCTGCCCTTTCCTGCTTCTTGAGGTCCTCCTGAAGCAGAGCCTTCTCCAGACAGAACACTGAGACTACCTGAGAAAATTATTTCAAAGCCTGATCCCAGTCCACTGGTCCCGGATCCAGAAAGGTTGTCGCCGCTAAATCCAGATCCCCCAGTAGGGAGTTCAGCACTTACACTGCCAGACTGCTCTCCAGATCCAGACATGTCTCCTGAAGTAATGAGGTCTCCGGACCCAGATAAGACCCCAGAACCAGATATGTCTCCAGAACCAGATAGGTCACCCGAAATTGATAAATCACCAGATCCAGGCATCACACCAGATCCAGACAGGTCTCCGGAACCAGATATGACCCCAGATCCTGATACGTCTCCGGACCCAAATAGGATCCCAGGACCAGACAGGTCTCCGGAACCAGATAGGACCCCAGAACCAGATGGGTCGCCAGAACATATTAGGACACCAGAACCAGAAAGGTCTGTGGAACCAGATAGGACCCCAGAACCAGACAGGTCTCCAGATCCAGATGGCTCACCCGACCCAGGCACAACACCAGATCCTGACAGGTCCCCGGAACCAGATATGTCACCAGAGCCGGGTACGACACCAGATCCAGAAGCTGACAGGTCTCCAGAGTGATCACCAGAGGCACTGCTAACTCCCACACCAGACCCGTAATCCACTGAGCCTGATCCAGAACCTGAAATCTCCACAGAGATTGGCAGGGCTATGGATGGAGGTGCTGTAGAAAAAAAGAAGATGCAGGAAACATGTCAGGAAATAGAAAACAAACCGAATCAGGAACAAAACAACAAAGAAAGAGGGGTCTGTGATGTTTTGGGTGATCTATGCTGTCGCTTGTGAGAGGAACACAACTTACCAGGCCTGAGAAATTCAGTTATTGATGTAAAGTTTAACAAAGCTTCTTGGATCTCTGTGATGTTCAGTCCAGTTTCATTGGCGATGAGTAAAATGTCCACTATAGAAATCAACGTACATAACATACAATTGTTATTGAAATAAATGAGGGTAATTACAGGACAAAATTTGTACAGAGCTGCTGCACTACTTACCTCTGAAACAATAGGCATCATATTTGGCATAAGGGTCGGGAAAGCCAGTCTGGTTGGAGTGAGTATACACTGTGTGCACTCCTGATTTCCCTGCCCCGCACTGCGCCCTGGGGTTGTTGATGGGGTAGCGAACACTGCGATCAAGGAGCCAGCCAGCACGACACTTATCAAAGCCCATTTTCCAAGTGGCATACAGCTCTCCCGTCGAGGCCAGGGTTGCTTTTTCCTCCTGACAGCGAGAGAGTGCCTCATCATATGTGAAGCCTTCACTGGAACTGACGTGGAAGACCTCACCTTAGATGTGCCGAGGAATCCAGAGAAAAATGTCAGTGTTGGTGGATTAGGCAAAAGTAAATAAAAAGAGCATGGGGACCAAATTGTTATGCTCCCCAAAAAGTCCCACCTTTGAGCCCATCAATGTAGCAATACACATCATAGCGCTCGTCTGCTGGTCTCAAGCCATAGGACCTGACCCCAGGCTGTTCCATCAGGTCTCCTGCACACTTATCCCGAGGGGACACAATGGGGTACCTGGATGTGGATAAAGTCAATAAATAATATTTTCATTTGGATATTGGACATGTGCTTCGCCAGCTAGCTCTGAAGGTTTAGCATGTAAGAATGACCTGACTGTCTGATCCAGTAACCAGCCTGCATCACACTGGTGATAACCAGCTCTGTGCGCGGCCTGAAGTTGTTCTGCGGTGGCAATGGAGGCCCCGATACTCTGGCATGCCAGCTGTGCCTCCACAAACGAAAACGCATAGCGACCAGTGCCTGAACGGTAATGGAACACTAGGCCTAGAAAAGAAAAACCAACAAGCATTTATCTTAATCAGTTTCGTAATGCTATGTTGTCTTTAATTCGAGTTGGAGACATTTGAAGTCCTTACCAGTCGGAGGCATCACAAAGCCTCTGTCGGGCTCCCTGTCGATCTGAGTCCTGGTTGTGACCTTCTCTATAACCTCATGGATGACCTCTGTAACGTCGGGTGGCGGGGTCAGGGACGACTCGGTCGGGCTCTGCGTGAAGTCAAAGGTGGGCTGCTGAGTCACCACTTCACCAACCGCCTCGCTCTCCTTCGTTGTGCTGAACAGAACCTCGGGGGTCATGGTTACTGTGGCAACACTCAGGATGCTGCTGTCCACTTCTGTAAAGGAATCCATGCCTGAGCTCTCTTCGTCGGGGGATTCTAGACGTGAGAGATGAGAAAGGGGAACTGTTAATACCCATCTTCATCATCATTTTGCAGAAAGGGTGGTAATAGGAATCAAGAGACAGCGGTATACTAACAGTACTCGCTGGTGAGTTGTGGCTCTGACGTGGCCGAGTGCACCCACCTGTGTAGCAGAAGGCATCGTAGCGGGACTCAAGAAGGGGGTATCCCGTTTGGTTGGCATGTAGGTAGACAGTGCGTACCCCCAGCAGACCCCCTCCACATTGCGGCCTGCGGACATTGATGGGGTATCGCACGCTCATGTCGGCCAGCCAGCCGGCGTTACAGACGTCCATGCCCCCCTGCCAAGCCAGGTAAAGCTGCCCCGTAGTGGCCAACTGAGCCCCCTGCTGAGAGCACTGGTCCACAGCCTGGGCATAGGTGAACTTAGCCGCAGAGCCGCTGTAGAAAACTCTGCCTTTATGAGGCGAAAAGATTAAGGGGGAATAGATCAGTAACATGAATCTGAAAATCATGCCGCTATAAAAAAATGATGGATGAAGCATTTTGCAGCGGTTTGCAGCAGAAGTACCTATCATCGTCTCAGTGAAACAGTAGACATCATAAGTCTCGTTGACATCTCTCACTCCGTAGGTCCGGACCCCAGGAAAGTTGTCTTTGTCACCATAGCAGTTCTCTCGCGGATCATGAATTGGGTACCTAATGATGAAAAGTGTACTAGGGATTGATCTCCAATATCCAAGTTGTCAAAGTAATTCATGTACGCAGATCCAGGCCAAATCCCCAAATGAAAGTTGCCAACCGACCTGACTGTTTGATCAGAAAGCCAGCCAGCATCACATTGGTGGAATCCATCATCATAAGCAGCCTGGAGCTGTTCAGGGGTAGCAATGACTGCACTGTTCTGGATGCAGGCAGCCTTGGCTTTTTCAAATGTCAAACTGTAGCGAGTAGTTATGGCACGATAGTGGAAAACAATTCCTGAGGAGAAAAAGCAAATGCATGAGTTTCACCGTGGTATCCCTTGTGCGACACCTTTAAGTAGAGGTTGACTGACTAGTACATTCTAGCTGTGCTTGGTTCTGTTGGAATACCTTGGACATGAACGTGGACAGTGTCATGGCTGTCCTCAATGCCTTGCTGAACCTCACAGCGGTAGACCCCCGTGTCGTTAGAGCGCAGCTCCGACACCTTGATGCTTGCGTCGCTGGGGGTCGAGGGGTAGCCCACCATGTGAACCCTGTCCAGGTAGTTGGCGTCAATGCGCACTCGTCCCTCCATCGCTACGAGCACCGTGGTGACCTTCTCCTTGGTGACGCGGCTCCATTTGATGCGATGGGAGAGCGGTGTCACGGTGGGCGCCCCCGGGTCGTTGACAGTGTGGTCCTGCGAGGAGGGACATGGTTAGTGCTTGGCTGTCACGGTGTACAACAGATTCAGGGCTTCTGGCGAATACCAATCCTATATAATCACAATGTACCTGGAAGTAGCACGGTAGTATCATGGACCCTCCCAGTAGAGGGCGCTGGTGGCCCTCCAGTGGAATGCTAACACTAAGTACTTCTTCAGGATCTAGAGGAAGAAACGTGTAAAACAACAACATAGAAAACGGATGATGAAAGTAATCCAAAATGTGTTACGTCTTAATTTCTTGATCCAATGGATTAAGGCATTAAGATGCTAAAGTGCTATTGAATGGCACTTAATGAATGAGGCAATAAGCTTACTTACCCAGAAGAGAGACGTCATCGTACATATAGTCAAAGGATGCTGAAATGACGGTTAGACATAATGATAGTATTGTAATCTTCTTCCACATATTGTGCCTGCAAAATGAAGAGGTAAAAGCAAAACAGGTCAATGAAGTTAAATAAAATACTAACATACATTATGGATACGCCTCAACTGAGACGTTTTAATATGTCCTTATTATTAACAACCAACACCATAATAGTTAAATGCAAACCTTTGCAGATTGAGCTCAACAATGTGTACTCTCCACAGTTAACTTATTACGTCAAATGTAAATATTGGGCCCAGGATAGATTTTTTTTTCTTCTATTATTCCAAACCACCTAAACGCTGAATTGCTGAATGTATTATTTGTGGAGTGGTGAAGAATACAAGTGTGTGTGTGTGTGTGTGTGTGTGTGTGTGTGTGTGTGTGTGTGTGTGTGTGTGTGTGTGTGTGTGTGT
>JAOPJK010000033.1:17012658-17023198 GCA_027123565.1 Phycis chesteri
AAACTACTCGCAGTCTAACAGAACTAAAGCCGGGATTCAGTTAACTTCTAGCAGGAGCTCATAAACGTCTCTGTTTATTTTTTTAATAAAAACACCCCCACTATGTGAGAGAATCCGAAACCCGATTATAATTGTATATTGTAACTAGAAATCTATTTTGAAATCACTGAACAAAATGGGCGGGCCTTCTCGTCGTCCGTTCTCCCTGTGGTTTTACCGTGGTTAAGCGCAGTGTCGTGTCACTGAAACGTAACGTCTGCGCTGCACGGGCCGCAGACCCAGCTGAAGCTAGATCCTGCGGGAGGAAGTGAGAGAGAAACGATGGTGTTTGAACGTGTGTCGTCGCGTATACTGTAGACTGGATCGTCTTGAAAGGACGAACCCCGCGAGCGTGCGGTACCGTCTCCACTGGTGTGTGTGTGTGTGCACACGGACGAGTAGCCCAGCAGATCTGTGAATGACAATCTGACCCTGTGTTGTTGTTGTTGTTGTTGTTGGTGTTTTTCGTTGGTTTGTCGTGGGTTCTTGCCGGTGCTATTGTGCAGGATGTGCGATGTATACTAAAAGCTTGCTTTATTTGGTTCACTGAGTGGTTCACTGAGATAAAGCTTTCCTTAACTCATTTGGAGGTATTAGGCCTACGCGATGCTTTGTTTGATGGTCTAGTTGAAAAGCCTTCGTAGGGAGCTTGTGTTGCGGTTATTTTACCAGATACGTGAACTGAAATGCACTTGTATAAACTTTAGCCTAAAATCGAGCCTGAATTAAGATGTTCAGAAAGCTATACTTTACTACAGACGCTTACTGCAGTGTGCCGTATGCGAACTTGTAACTCCATGCCTTTGCCATTTCTATAATTGCAGTTTTCATTCTGTAAATGCAGTTTTCATTCTAACTTCATAATCTCCTGAATAAAGTGGTATTCTGGAATGTTCCTTGACGTGTGTGTGTGGGTGTCCCATAGTTACATTTAATGTGTGGTCCCATTTATTGATGTAATGAGTGATACGAGTTTGATGTAGGCCTATCACAAGATAATTCCACCAGCCATGGTTGTGTGGGCAGTAAAAATTTTAACTGAGACGAATGCCACATTGCTCACCTGCCTATAGACCCTTTTCACAGGTATTGTCGTTGGAGTAGTACTGGTGTTTCGCATAACACTATTTATGGGTCTGATACTTTTATGTAGCCTACCAGGGAACGGGTAGTAGACTTATCTACACTAGTAGTAGTTCACTGTGCTCTGGTTCAAAATGGGAGCAAACTCTCAAATAGTGCTATGAGCGACACCTGTGTTTGTCCTATGATGACAGCTCTGTGAAACGGGTCGATTTAAGACCTTTCGCGTCATCACAAAGGTCATTTCTCTGCATTAAGATATGGGGCGATGCTCTGAAAACCCGATCAGATGCAGTAGGCCTACTGTTGTTGGGCAGCTACTGATTCCACTGCCCATAAAGAAATGAGTTGTAGTATTAATATAGGCCTAATGTAGAAATATGTACAGATATAGAAGAGGACTTGGATATTTTTGTTGTATACATGTCGTATTAACTCTCGATGACCGACCAAATGAGTCTACGGACCAGGACTAAGTTGCCTCTGTCCGCGAACCACCTTGTTTTACCCTGGCACTACACAGCACAGACTGACACACACACACACACACACAGCGGCTTGTGTCTGGTCATGTGACCCTCGAGATGATGTCATGGTCATGCCCATTCAGTCTGTGCCAGCAGTCACATTCAGCAGCTAGCTGATTATTAGCCAGCCTGTGAGAGTAGAGATTGTGCTGCGTGCCCTGGCTCAGGAAAATACGGACTATTGTCCAATTTTCTCTAAGCATGTGTGACAATCATATGTTCTAAATTACGGCTGTGGCATGATGATGTTTAGAGATGAATTCAGTTTAAATGTAGAAAGTAAACCTGAATGAACAAAATATAGTTAACATAGTTTTCTTCGACATTATTGTAGATGAATCGGGTGTAGCTGTCTATGTATTTCAATGGGTTTGTAGGGAAGTGTATTATTAGTTGATATATGACGTAAGAGGTATGCATTTACTCTATGTCTATATATGAAGCCAAATTCTTCAATGAAAGTAATAGAATAATGCCATACAGCGGGTTAACACTTTATAAATAACACATATGACAGTCATTTCCCCTTAATAAATGTACTTTATTGGTTTACCACATTTTCCTGTTTACAATTAATCTATTTTCTTTTAGGCTTTTTTTTAAGAGATACATAAGAATATTGCACTTAAACCAGGAAATGAAAGGAAAGCTATGTAACAGAAAGGATGGAAAGGGACCACAATGCATTTCTGTAAAGCCACAGCACAGCCAGGCTACGTGAGCCCTTCTCAGTATCACATAGTTAGCTTCTTAAATATACATCTTGTTTTTTTTTTAAATAGCGTTTTTCTATGTAAGTCGTATTTTTTTTTTTTTTTAACTATTACAAGAACCAAAATCACACATGCACATACAAGCAGGTCTTACAGTAAACCAACAGTCTGAACGTTAACAACGCGATTCCAATGGGGGTTGAGTTGTTAATGTCGGATATGACAAAACAAAAAAATCTGCATTTTTTTATCCTTTCTTTTCTTTTTCTTTTTTGCCTGAAACGAAACGAAAACCAAACGAATCAGTGTGTAGTTGTAGATATGGTGCAGGTTAATATGTTTTGAAGGAGGGAACTGAGCTTCTCCGCCCTGGCAGTCTGTAGGCTACGTTTGTGCGGTTATGCTACGCTATAATAGTAGTGATTACGTTGTCACCTCTAAATAAGTGCGTCATTGATATGAATGCGCTGTCTCTCACAAAACGCGTCAGCCTTATTGAGTTGCCGCCCACTCCTTTAGGTTACTATCATCAAAGGAATGCTGTTTGTGATGTCATTTGTGGAGTTGTAAGAAAAGCATTCATAGTACGGCAAGGAGAGAATGCCCAATGAGGATTTTCTACTCGGAGCGCAGCGTTCCTAGAATCCAGTGCAGTGTTACTTTTCAGGTGATGCGTGGACGGACCGGTGTGTTCGTGTTGCATGATGTGATGCACAGTAACCAAGGCAACCGAGAGATCAGAGTCCTCCGGCAGGAGGATGTAAAGGTAATCTGCTTCTGCACATTCAACCGAACCGAGACCACTGGGGTCCAGGGCCCGACCCACAAACCGCGCCCTCCCAACCTCGCATGGGCTCGCATGGTCTGCCCGAAGGAACATAGTCCAATTAAAATCCGGTTGAACGTGATGTTGTACAATATATTGTTGATACAAGTGACACGCTTGTGTGTGTTTTGCTTTGAATGTGGAAGAGATGACCAGAGCAGAACTTTTGGACTGCAAAGACAGGTTGTATAAATTGCGTTCTTTTGAGTATTTTTTAGTTTGAGTATTTAGTTTTCAAGGTTTGTTTGCTTTGTAAGTTGCCATTGAAGCTTGATAAAAAAATGTTTTTTCTTTCCACAAAAACATTAAAATATAATCAATATCAAATCAGGAGACATCACACATAATACAGTGTTAAAATAGAAACCTGTTAATAAAAACATACCAAGTGATCACTGTTTTCCAAAGATAACCATCTTAAAAAGGCCTGTTTTGATTTCCAGTACATTAAAGACAAATGCATACAGATATGAGAATTAAAAAGGATCAATGTAGTAAAATTTTCAGTTATTCAATTGTAGGACAGAGCAACAGGAAAACTGATCATATGTTAACAATGTTACTTTAAGCCTCACATGTGATTTAACTTGTGAGTTTTGCACACTGGTCTCTGTGTTTGAAATCACTTACTGTTTGTGCTTCTTTGCAAATTTTCGCAATAGGAATGAAAGACCCTTTGATTTGACTTTTGAATTGTTGCCAGAAGGTGCAATAAAAGTATAATTCAAATGTGCAATACAATACCATTTTGGACTTTTTTCACTTTTGCACTTTTACTCTCCAGACTCTGACTGACAGAAGAGACCAGCTCACCGAGCCTCTAACACAGGCCAATCAATGAACCGTAGTCGTGGCTATTCAAAATCAGACATTCCATAACCAACTGTGAACCTCTTACTCCACACACCAGGGCAGAAAGGCACATGTGGGTGACTGTCTAATCTAATCCAAGCATTTCCCAAACCAAACCAACTCTGTCTCTCATTCCTCACTGAAATCAGCTCACACCTTTACCCGACACCACACCAACTCCCTTCAGAGCCACATGTTCCTATTGCTGTAATGGAAATACAATCTCCCTCAGTCCTTCACAGAACATTCACATTAAGGTCATATTCACCCACTCTAACCATGGCAGCGTTGTGTTCCATGTTCTATGCATAGAGACATTAATCGGTGACGTTTTAAATATTTTACTGTGTAACAATGCCCGCCGTGTTACCCACATCCTCTCCTATTGTTACTCGATATCCTGTCCTTCACTACAAAAATCATCCCCTGCAAGGATATGTTGACCTCAATGTCATCGAAGAAATCCAACAAAGCCAAGACGACATAAACGACATAAACGAAGCCAAGACTACTAAATAGTTATTTGTACTTGTAAGAAAACAGAAATAACCATGGACTTGTCTAATTCATGAAGGAATCTACTGCGCTTACCTAAGAAAGACGTATCAAAAAGACAGCTTGAATCTACTCGGATCAATATCTGTGACTATGACAACAGTAGGCACAAAGTAGTACAGTTGGAATAGTATCGTTTGAGGTGACATGTAGACACATCTTTAAATGGTACCAAAAACCAATGAACATCAGAAACCTAAAACAGCTGATGCATAAATATCATTTGATTTATATATTTTGTTGCTAATTATACGTAGTAAAATAAAAGTGTGCTTTGATCATTTGAAGAGAAGGAAACAGAACAGAACCTTCCTATGATACAAGGCCAAATATTTTTTTGTTCCATGTTCCATCCTTGGGTCAAATTAGCATGATTGTTTAACTTTTTGTTTTCTTGGAAACTGCTACCACATAACAAGGAGGAAAAAAAATGATCATATGCAATGATGTGGTTGACAATGTTGTCTTAGGAGCACCCTAGCAATACCAAAAAAAACAAGAATTAGAGCTGGATAGACTGGTGGTCGGACCTGTCCAAAGCAGGGACAGGTTATGTATAACCAGGTATAACAAGTACAGAGGATACAAAGAGAGAGAGAGGGAGAGAGAGAGAGAGAGAGAGAGAGGGAGAGAGAGAGAGAGAGGCACACACACACAGAAAGAGACAGAGAGAGAGAGAAAGAGAGAGTGACATAGACAGAGACAGAGAAAGTGAGAGAGGGAAAGAGAGGGACGGCCTTAAAACTCAATCTTGCACGCGGGGAAGGACTCGTCCTGCATGACCACGGTGCTGCTGGAGGCCAGCACCATGATGTTGAGCTCCTGCTGCCTCTCGTGGGTCTGCTGGTACCACTCCCGGGTCACCTCCGTGTCGTGGGTGGGGATCAGGGTCACCTGAGGGAGAGGAGGTGGAGGACGGGGGGCGTTTGATAGTTTGATATAAAGAAAAAATATTAATACTTCCCTTTATAATCCCTTGTATTACTATTGTAATTACTGCTGCTGCTGCAACTACTACTGCTACTACTACTACTACTATTACTATTACTATTACTATTACTATTACTACTACAACTACTACGACTACCACTACAACTACAACTACTACTACTACTACTACGACTACTTCCACTACAATAAATACTACTACTTATACGACACTTATCCTACTACTATGACTGCTACATGAGATGCTTATGCAACATTACCTGTAGGTTTGATCCCCACTGGGCCTTTCCATCTAGCAGTGCATCCAGTACGTCTCGGCTAGGCTCTGCACTGCTTGTGTCGTTCCCGCTGACCACGTAGTACGAGGACCGAACGCGCTTGAAAAACTCTTGGTCTATGTTCTTGGCACTGCAGTGGTTGGGGATGTAGGCCAAGTCCACATAAACAGGCAGACCAGCGGTGGGGGTGGCTGGGCCTGACTTCTGAGAGCCTGCGCCAGAAGAATCAAACAGAGCAGTTATTGGTTGTCGGTCATATTCACACAGGTGCAGCTCATACAACTAAACACGGGCCTTTGTTTTAAGGTATGTCAGTGCAGCACTATGTAGACCAAACTAGCAAAGTACATTTACATTTCCAATGCTGGTACACTGGTATACTTAAATTAAACAGATCACTAATTAATGATACACAGTTTAAATGTGTTAAAAGCCCACTATGAGAACACTGTGACAAGGGACCACTTGGTTTGAACTGTGCTCACCAGAGCTAGTCTTGACACCATTGGTCATTGCCTTGCCAGGGTTGTAGCTTGACCGGGAGAGGTCATCATCCTTGGATCCCTGTCCATCTGACAGACGAGACATTCTGGAGCTCTTGTCCACCTCTTTCTTCTTCAATGACAAACTGCGGGGGGATGAGGTCTGCCTAATGGGCATTGGAGACTTCTTACGTCTTGCGGGGGAAGCTGACTTGGTCTTCCCAGAAGTCTTCTTTAGGCCTTTAGGTTTCGCTTCTTTCTTTGTGAGACCCTCAGGGGGCAAGGAGTCGGGATCGACCATGCAGACATCAGGGTGAGGCGGTCGTGGGCGAGGGTCCATGAAGGGAGTGGGAGGAGGATCGCGGCTGCTACCGGTGGGAGAGTGCTGGCTGCCTCCGGCCACAGCAGTGGCTTTATCTCTGGGCAGGTACACGGCATCATCATCGGAGTCCATGTTGCAGTCTCCAGGCAGTGAGGGGCACTCTTCAGTACCGCCTGGGACATCTGAGTCCGACTGAGAGGCCAAAGACTCGCTGACGGAAGTTGGAGGGGTGTCCTCAGTAGCCAGGGCCAGCCCCATGGACATGGCACCAGGCTGGTACATGGAACCTGTTTCCTTGCTCTGTGACTGGTGATGCGGGGACTGTCTGTTGGCCCTTCTCTTGGCTGACAGATCATGCTCGATGCCCTCCTGTGATTGGTCGCTCCTGCATCCCTGGTCGTCATCCTCCTCGTCGCTGGACAGCTGCTTCATGCAGGGGTTGATGAAGGACGGCGAGAGGTCCCCTTTGCGCTGCCGGTGCTCCGAGGTGGAGTAGCCAGGGGAGCTGCGGCTGACGTAGGAGGACGCCGCCCCAATTTGGGTCTCACCCTCTACGTCCTGGTCGCTGTCCTCGTCGTCTTCCATCCCACCCTGGCTACACTCCTCGGTGTAGAACGGAGAGCGGAATGCCTGGTCGGCCGAGGAGAGGGAGAGTGGACGGGCAGGTCGCTCTGGTTCCATCTCACGCTCCTCTTCAAATTCATCCTCGTGGCGGTAATGTGGAGGAGAATCTCCGGGAACCATTCCGATCTGAGGCTTAGGCATCTCCCACTCATAAGCCCCCCGGTAGCTGCTTGACTCCCATGGCGCTGCCTTAGCAGGCGCAACAGCTGTGGCCCCAGACACTGCTGCTGCAGGTGCGACAGGAGAGCTCATGCTGACCTCTGTTGGTCCATTGGCTGTGTCAGGCTTGCTTGTATTAAATTGTGAGGGTGTGTATGAGCTAAGAACATCGGGGACCTTTGCAACTGAACTCATGGTGGGGAAAGGCTCACTTGTTTTTTCCGAGAATGAGAGGGCACCGCTAAGGCCACCACTGAGACCACTACCGCACGGAGACTTCTGAGTGACCTCACGCACGTAGGCTTCCTCATCTTCTTCTTCTTCGCTACTATCTGTCTCCTCAAAGTAATGCTTGCTTACTGTCTCTGGGCGAGGTGAGGAAGTGATGCCGAAGAGAGCAGCCGAGGCTGATTCCGTGTCTTTGGAGGGTGGTGGTGGCTGGCCAAAAGCTCCTGCTGATGCCCCAAACCCACTGGCTGTCTCCAGCTTGGAGTCCTCGGACCACTCAGGTTTATAGAAATATTCAGACTGCGGTGTCTTATCCATGAATCCACCCAAGCCTGTCTTACTGTCCACTTTGTGGTCCTCAGCAAAGGCAGTGGAAGAGATTGAGGGAAATGTTTTGACCTCCTGGAATGGGCTCAGTGGTGACAAGCGAGCTTGACTAGAGGTGGGCTCTGTTGTGGAGGCTGTTGTTGCAAGGGCAGTGATCTGTTTCTCAGACACTTCCAGATACTCATCCTTTGTAGCTCCAGAGCTGGAGAAAGGTGACTCCATGCTTGGGGAGGGTTCATCTTTAAAGGAAGAGTACTCAAATAGAGGCTCAGCTGTGGCAGGGGTCTCCAGATCCTCTCCAAACTGGCGGCTGGTGGACAGAGAGCCAGAGGTGGAGGAGGAGTAGCTGTAGGCAGAAGAGGAAGAGTAGGCAGGAGCTGCTGTTGAGGTGTACTGAAAGCTTGTGTCCAGGGATGATTTTCCCAGAAGTTCCGGTGTCTTCTGTTTATCAAACTCAGAATCTGATCTTTCACTCTGGTAATAGTGATCCTCTGTTGATTTTAGGGAGATGTCCATCTTTTCATTGTCTTTTATCTGACTAGACAAGCATGGGTCTTTATCTCCAATTCCATATGAATATTGAAACTCAGTGGAGGAGCCAGAGAACCCTGTTGCTCCTATATCTGTAAGCGTGCTGCTGAAGGATGGGGAAACAGATTTGGTCTCAGTCTTTAGGGGTGGGCTGGAACTTCTTTCTGTGGTGCTTGGCTTGCTTTGACTGTCATAACCATAGCCAGCCATGGAAACCATGAACTCAGTCCTTTTAGACTCAATCATTTGGCTGACTGGGCTTTTGACGTCCTTCTCAGATTTCTCTTTGGCCCCCTTCTCATTATCTGAATCACTGGCAGCTTCCTCCTCCTCTTCCTCATCCTCATCCTCCTCCTCATCATCATCGTCGTCATCAACAACTTCATCATCATCATAATCTTCCTCATCCCTCGCTGTAGGTGAAGCAACCTTCTCGTAGTAGCTCGAGGCAGAGGACTTTTCAGACGTAAATGCTGTTGTCGGGGAATATGCGAAGGACTTCAGACTGTCAGTGTGGTCTTTGAAAGAGAGAGAATCTTTTTCTGATGAAAGGGAGGTGGAAGAGGCCTCAGGCCTATCGGCCACAGAAGGGAAACGGGTTTCTCTGCCATACTCATAGACATCAGATTCTTTCTTACTTCTTTCAAAGTCTGCTAGGGGGCTTTTGGCGTCAGGACACAATGAGGTAGAGTGATCTTTTCCATAAGAGCCGGTGTATTCCTCTTCCTCTGACTTTTTGCGTGGGGCTGTGGGCAGTGAAGGGGAGATGTCGGATGCTTTCTTTGAATCCAAACTACTCTTTACAGTGGCTCCCTCTATTGTCAAAGAAGACACCTGTTGTTGATAGTCACCCAAGCTTGGTTTGCTATCGTAAATGTCACTATAGGAAAATGTCTTGCCATGCACGTAGGGGGTGTCTTGCCTCATGTCCCTTTCGGACCCCTTTTCTTTGCTCTCTCTCTCAGGGAAGTTATAGAGATTGAAATGAACACTTTTCTCTTGCTCTTGGAATTCTACTTGGTCGGTTTTTTCTTTGCCGTCCTCTTTAGCAACAGGTTGGATGTGGTCAGCCGTTGAAGGCTTAGATTCTCCCCTACTTTGGAAACCATAATCTTCATCCTCATCTTCCTCTTCTTCCTCTTCTTCATCCGAATACATCACTTGGCGTTTGGGCTGTTCTTCAATGCTCCCAGTGATTTGAGTCTTTTCCAAGGCCTTGACCTGTGTCTCTTGGCAATACTTTGATTCTATGTTATCCTCTTTCAAGAGTTCCTTTTCCTCTTCTTGCTCCTTAGGAGGCTTTAAGTCACAGATGTCGTCATCGTCTAGGAACCTCCCCTCCTTCTCCTCCATGAGCCTTGCTTTCACAACAGGTTGTAGTTCTTTTTTGACATAATAATCACCTTCATCCTCTTCTTCATCTTCAGAATCCTCAGAGCCTTCTGATGTTGAGTGGTCAGCAGACAGACTGATGGCGGCAGTGCTGTCTGAAATATTGACAGATCTATCTGTTTTCTGATTGTCTGCACTTGGTTTGCTTCCAGTTTCAGCTTCATTTTGTTTGCTTAATGTTTGACCTTCATTCTCCTCCATCCTAAATGGCTTTTCCTCTGTTGGAGAGTAGCCACTGCTGGTGGGGATGGACTGTGTAGGAGAAGCGAGTTTCATTGTGCTGTCATCTGGACTTAGGCATCTTTCTACACTCTCCTGCATTAAGCCAGAAACTAATCCAGTGGACAACGATGAAGGGGGAGATGGTGACTTCTTTTCATCCCACATCATGGACTCTTTACTAAACAGAGCTTGTTTTGATTCATTCACTACACTCTCCTGCATGAAGCCAGAAACTAGTCCAGTGGACAAGGATGAAGGGGGAGAAGGTGACTTCTTTTCATCCCACATCATGGACTCTTTACTAAACGGAGCTTGTTTTGCTTCATTCGCTACACTCTCCTGCATGAAGCCAGAGACTAGTCCAGTGGACAAGGATGAAGGGGGAGAAGGTGACTTCTTTTCATCCCACATCATGGACTCTTTACTAAACGG
>JAOPJK010000033.1:17592135-17602663 GCA_027123565.1 Phycis chesteri
ATAATAATAATAATAATCCACGGGCTACGAGTCGCCAAATGCATCACACGCAGCCTGCTAGGATCAATGTGAAGCTATGGTGAAAAGGTCCATCTGATCAAAACACAAAGACTCACCGCTAATCGCAGCTCTGGGCGCAGTGATGGGTCACGGAAACAGAAGACAACGACATAGGCTACAAACTGTAGAAGACAACAACATACAGACTGTAGAAGACAACAACATACAGACTGTGGAAGACAACAACATACAGACTGTAGAAGACAACAACATACAGACTGTGGAAGACAACAACATACAGACTGTGGAAGACAACAACATACAGAAGACAACAACATACAGACTGTGGAAGACAACAACATACAGACTGACCGGAGGCTCGGCCAGGGTGACCCCGCGGAGCAGCGTCTCGCGCAGCGGCTGTATGTTAAGGCAGGTGTCCACAACGGGGCGCGAGAACAGCTTCACGCGGCGTCACGGAGCTCCGCCGCGCGGGACGTCCGGTGCGCGTCCTCTAGCCGCTGCTTCACATGGAAATGGATTCTATTGGTTCGAGGAGTCCATGTAAAGAGGTGTAAATGAAACCGCATTATGCCCTCTTTCCCCCGCGAGGACCCACACGCACCTCCTCCTCTCGTCCTCCTCCTCCTCCTCCTCCTCCTCCTCCTCCTCCTGCTCTCTGGCGATTGTCGTGTGATTGGAAAGAAGTGGCCCATTAACGAGCCGCCTCTACAGGGGTCCTGTTCTGCTCCTGTCCCCGCGCTCTGCTCCCAGACACGGGAGCGACTGCTGAGTTCATCTCGTCTGAAGACCAACGGAGGGTCGTCCTCACGGAGAGGGTGGGGGGGGGGCGTAGTTCTCCACTATACTTAACGATCAGCGGCACTCACAATTCTGCGTCCAAGCCAGAAGGAAACAAGTGAGTTATAGGCGTCCAACTTTTCGCAACTCTTCCTCTCGTTATGGCGACGGCCGCTGCGCCAAGAGACGACGCGTTCCAAAAGAGGCGTTTTAAGGCATAAGACGCGTTTCGAAGCAATTGGACTACACGCAGAATTCTGGCCATTAAAAGAACAGGAGGCTTTTAAAAGCACCGAGCAGCAACATTTATCAGTTTTTGGACCCAATCATAATTATTATTATAATAATAATATTAATACCAATAGTAATGCCGCGACCGGGAAGAAACACCTATAGTGACCAGAAACCACCTTACTCCTACATCTCCCTCACCGCCATGGCTATCCAGGGCTGTCCCGAGAAGATGCTCCCTCTCAGCGAGATCTACAAGTTCATCATGGACAGGTTCCCGTACTACAGGGAGAACACGCAGCGGTGGCAGAACTCCTTGAGACACAATCTTTCCTTCAACGACTGTTTCATCAAGATCCCTCGGCGACCGGACCAGCCAGGCAAGGGAAGCTTTTGGGCGCTTCACCCGAGCTGCGGGGATATGTTTGAGAATGGGAGTTTCCTGAGGCGGCGCAAGCGTTTTAAACTGATGCTGGCGGCTGACCACCTGGCACCTAGCAAGCCGTCGGACGCGGCGCACTACCTGCAGCAACAGGCCAAACTCCGCCTGAGCGCGCTGGCTGCGACGGGGACTCATCTCCCGCCCATGTCCGGGTACAACCTCGGCGTCTCCCAGCCGTCCACCTTCAAACACCCGTTTGCCATTGAGAACATCATCGCCAGAGAGTACAAGATGCCAGGGGGACTGGCCTTCTCCACGATGCAGTCCATGTCTGCCGGCTACCCCATCCACAACCAGCTGACCACTGCCTGGCCCCACATGTACAGTTCCAGTGTGATGGACACCATAGCGCCAATTACAATGGCCGCTGATTACTCGCCATACGGAATGCCACTCAAGTCTCTTTGCCACGTCGGGCAAACTTTACCCGCCATCCCCGTGCCGATCAAGCCCACGCCGGCCTCGTTGCCAGGCCTCTCTGCGATGCCGGCTCACATCCCCGCGTTTCTTGCGCACTCGCCCCAGTCGCTGAGCCCCACGTCTCCGCAGACAGCGACCAGCCAGAGCCCCGCTGCGCCGGGCGAGACCCTCACGAACCCACCCGCGGGCTTGCAGTCCGCCGTGGCCGTTCACTGACGAACTGAAACTTTCTATAAACTCGCGGTAAAAGACATCAACTCCAAAGCAGAATGGTATTTACACGTTTTGGGCCAACCGAGAGCCCATAGTTTGACATTTAAGGAAAGGTGTGTTTGTGGTGTGTGTTCCAACAATGTGTCCCCATGTTTACCTGAGTATAGTGACTGCTGACAGGTGTCAATCTCTGTCACCATGGCCCAATGCAGACAGGCGACATTACAGACAGGCTCCGGCCTTTCTATAGCACCAACTGGCCTCATTATCGACACAAGTCTAAATATCACACACTTTTGTTGCAACATATCGTTTGCATCTTATGTAGTTTCTGGCTGACTGTGAGGCCTAAGTTAAAAGTGACTCCTACGTACAATAATGCCATTTATGTTACTTGTATGAATACAATTCAGCACGGGATCATGTCTGTGAATACATCAACTATTAGATACAATTATAAGAGCATAATGTGTAAAAACAAAATACAACTTAACCATAGTCGTAAAAAGATCAGAAATCTGTCTCTCAATCTTAACAAAATGCAGTTGCGTTTGGCATACCAAATAATCGAGATTTTTCATTATTTGATTCGTTTTTATCGATCAAAGTGAACAATCGCAAAAAGTGACGTCTCATAAAAAGGAAACTTGAACATTTATTTATATTAGAGGCTCTGCATACAAAAAATACACATATTTTAATTAATGTAAGGATAATATCGAAATGTATCAAATGCACTTTTTAGCTAGATGTCCTTGAATATGAGTAACTGACAAGCTCTGTTGATCGTTTCAAACCGAGGAGACCAATATTAAAACGCTGTATATTTCTACCATGTCTAGGCCGATAGGAACCAGCATGCTACTATTTCCAAATCATGTGATGTATTTTGCTGCAAGCATGCGTGCTTTTAACTGTACACTGTGACTGCAATAAATTGTCTGTCATCCAAATATTTTACTATTGCTTTTTATACTTTATTGATCATCTCATTCAATCAATAATGTTAGTCAACGGTGTTGGGACAGGAAACAAGGCTGATGAAATCCGGGCGCACAGAGTCAGGGTCTCTGAACATCACTTTCCAAATCGTTTGCCAGGAAAATGTGCTCTAGCAAATCTTTCACAAATCGCGTCTGATGTTTTTTACATATAGGTAAAATACTTAACAGTATAATATTATTATTATTATTATTATTATTATTATTATTATTATTATTATTATTATTATTATTATTATTATTATATTCATTCAACAGGCGATTTGATTGGATGTTTCAGTTGAGTCGATCGAAGGCTTCCGGGCCTCCAAGTGTTCGAGAACAAAACGCAATGTTAACACAAGCTGGCAAAAACGTGTTACCGTTTGATTTTGAAACAATGATGCAAAGAGTGCATGAGAGGTTAGAGAAAGCTGCTATATTATTAGACAACAATTGTTTAAAAAACTAAATCACGTTCTTAGTAATACATTATGTTTAATATTATATTATAGGCCCGCAGTTATATTAAAATATATTTATCAAATTGAATGGCGGAGATGTAACAACACAAAAGTAACTTGTAACACAATGTTACCTGATTGAAAAGCTTCACGGTGTTTGAACCCACGCTCAGTAACTAACGCCACATTGTGTGCTTGTTTTATCTGAGGAAACGCTTAAGTACAAACAAACATATTAGGATTCCATCTCTGGCTGCTATTGAGCAGACCCAATAAACGGCCCAAGCCACTTCATTCACGCGTATTCTCTTGAATAGAGATGGCTAAAGAATGGCGCGTTAAGACTGGGCCACCGGTGTCGTTATAGTCCCCCCTCTTTCCAAAGAGACAAAAAGGCTGATTTCCACAAACACATTGCTGACTGGGGGACATGGAAACGAAATCTGAAACCTCTTTGGAATTTTAATGTGCAGCCCTCTACCCCGACAGCCCTAGTTAAACAGGGCAGAGCAACACGAGGCTGGGGCTCCGATTTGACCGGCAGCGCCTGCTCGTTTATTGTGATGTCAGACGTGTTTGGTGATGGCTGTGGGTTGAGGATGAAGATAGTTATTAGTGAATTTCTGTATGTTTTATGTAGGCTATTATAGGTCCATAGGTGGCATACGTTTCTGTCTTACAAAGTGGTTTACGAGTTTAACTCAACAGGCAACACGGACAATAACAGAAGGACACCAAATGAATGCGTTTCGTTTGTTTAGAAATAAGTAAATGGACTACCAGCTTTTTAAGAAGAAATAATAACGTTATCCCCAAAACACTTTTTTACAGGACGTCACAAAAACAGAAATATAGGTTATATGAGTCCTATACGCGGACATGCCAGTCTATATATATATATATATATATATTTATATATCTATAGTACAGATTGCTGTGCTATAGATGTTTTTCAAATGTTTATTTCATCAGCCATCGTTTACGTTCCCAATGGAGAAAGTGTTCTTTAAGAAAACCATGTTTCACTGATCCGACAAGCTCCCTGCGCGCATGTACAACATATTTGCATTAGAAACGGCGTCGTGTACTCAAGTGGATTAAAACCGGCGTCCTTGTTGCTTCGGCTACTTAAATGAACCATTGACTTCAAAATGAAGGTGAACTGCGGCAGGTCTTGAAATATAGTCAATCCCGTGGAAACGCACGACGTTGTGCTTTAATTAAAAGGATTCGTTAAAGAGGGCCATCCTAGGTAATTAGTATGGGTAATTTATGCGTCGCTTAATGCACGAGGGTGTTGGCCTGAATAATGAAGTGGAGTTAACCTCAAGTTACAGAGGTTATTTATCTTCTGGTTAGAGTTGGCCATATGTCATATGTGGCTGGAAATCATTAGAAGTGTGCGAAAAAAACAGTGTTCAACACTCATATTTACAACGATAAGTCTGCGACAGCAGCACTTTCAGGCCGTTTCATTCCTTTTATTCCAATGTTTATTTCTATGTAGCCTAGATAGATAGATAGATAGATAGATAGATAGATAGATAGATAGATAGATAGATAGATAGATAGATAGATAGATAGATGGATAGATAGTTGCTAGATAGATAGATAGTTGCTAGATAGATAGATAGATAAGTAGATAGATAGATAGATAGATAGATAGATAGATAGATAGATAGATAGATAGATAGATAGATAGATAGATAGAGCCAATATAAGTATTGATAACATTGATCGATACATAACAGTTCACATAGTTTGAGTCTCCTCTCAACAGGTTTATGGCAAAGGGCCATGAAACCGAACTGTCATCATAATCTGAAGTGTTCATAACTGTGTGTGTGTGTGTGTGTGTGTGTGTGTGTGTGTGTGTGAAGTTTGACATGCACACACATGTCACCGTGTCATTTTGCAGAAATGCAGAAATGCATTGCACCAGACCGCTTCACACACCTTCAATCATTTATTGCATAATTGTACGACTTCAAAAGACCACTGACTGTTTGTGCAAAAATGTTTCTCCAGGCATCGTCAACACGCCGTGCTTAATTGTTTTAGTCATTAACGTTGGTAGCCCCTTAACTATCTTACATCCACGTTAACGTCAGTTAATATCAGAACATTCGTCTGACGTTCACCTGGCGCTCTTAGCGTCACTGTCGCACACCCTGGACTCGGTGCCATGCCATGGCCAAAAGGGCTACATTTCCTAGAAAACATGCATAACTAGACAAAAATATATTACTATTGACATTCTGTAAATAAACTGCACCACTGTCAAAAGTTTACACAAGGCCTAGATTTTTCTTATATTGTTATATTTTTCTCAACTTTGCGGCAGCGCTGTGTTGCAGCTCCTAATGAATTTGCTCTTGATTTACGCCTCATTGTGGATTACCGTGGGTAGATGATGGAGTATTGGATATTATTTACAGCTATCATTTAAATATTTTATCCTGCAGCTGCAGAAGCCAGTGTGTCAATCCCTACATCAAGCAATTACTTGCAGTGTTTATTGGGGGTGTTTTGTTTCCCCACGTAATATATTTACTTTGGATGTAGACAGTCTCTCTCCTGTATACACAGGGGCTGTAATTCACTCTAAAAAAAAAAGGGAGGTTTTCACTGCTATATTTCATTCATTTATTTGGCCTCAAGAGAAGATTTGCTGAGATGGAGTCTTTATTCTGCCCCTGCCAACGCTGCTCGACTGCTGGAAGGTGAAACATGCTTAACGGTTGGTTCTGTACACACTCGGGTTCTGTCGACCTTCACTCGATTACTGCTTTTCACTTTCAGACAGCATCTACAGGTCATTCCTGGAACTTCCCAACTTCTCCAGAGTCCATCTTTCTCACCATCGTCTCCGGAACCCGCCGTGGAGGGTGTTGGGTGATCTGGTGATTAGCCAGGTGCTGCAGGGGATTTATGACGGGTCTTTTCCTAAACCTGATGGGTGCTTGATACATCTGGTGTGACCTCTGGCTACAGCCTGGTCACCCACTGAAATCACAGCATTGCACGTCTCGTAAAGTACCTGAAAACGGAGTTTCTGACGTTGAGCGTCCGGGGAGAGCAGCGCCCCTATCGGTCAAACAGGAAGTCATCGCGTTCCTCCAATTTCTGCTTCTCCGCCTCCGACGATATCCGGTCCCGTCTCGGTGGTTATCAGTTGATTGCATGGATGCTCAGTAGTTATCAGCCCCAGAGCTACGGCTTGCTATCCAACAGTTCCGTTTCGATCTATCTGTGTACTACAGATGATCACAATGTTACATATAGTAACTCGCTATCTCAGCAGTTGTGTACTTCATCAAAATACCAAATTGGTCAAACGACTTTGAAGCATTTTTTTAATACAATTTGCCTTACAATGTCATTATAGTAAAGAAACAGTGAGGACAAAAACCTGCTGAACCAATGGAACCCGTTTCCCCGTCCACCTCAGAAGCCCTGGGAAAGACCTTGAGAGTTATGTAATGTTGCCAAAGTCAAATATGATGGGGTTCTATTATGGGGTACAATGCGGCTACACATATTCCTCTCCATCACAGTGGGCCTGATCAGAGCCTTTTCCAAAACAAATCCATTTTTGCATGCAGCTTTTGCCCTTGAATGGTTCACCTTTCCCACGTTTTGGGGAACATTTTAATATCTAACACACGGTCAAATTAGCCACAACATTAGCTTCTAGCTATAGGCTGCCTATCCTGAATGTGAATATCGGCCTTCATCGAGAGCTCCTTCTTGCTCCATCACGTTGCTTCCGAGGGTGGATGAGACAGGGTGGAGGCTGCAGCCAAAACAGCCGTGCATGCATGGAACCCCAAGGTCATCACTGAGTGATGTTGTTAGAGTAGTGACTGTGGAACTCATGCAGAGCCAGGCTCACTGTGCTGCGCAGGTTCCACACTAATATTTTGAGGCAAAACGCAGGAAAATGAACACATGTAGTCATAAACGTGCATGATTTAAGACCTTTGAGAGGCTATTGTTACATACTGCCCAGAGCAAAGGTAAACACAAATTACAAGAACTTGAAACATAGAGAACATATATCGACTATATTTCAAATGTACTGAATTGTGATCAATTAAGTTAGTGTTTCAAATCAAAGTTAGGCTTCTTTATGTGGCCTTTTTAAAAAGGATGTGGTCAACTTTGGCAGTATGCCTTTTCTATGAGTTTATTTAATATGATGTCATGTGTAAGACATTGTCTTTGCTTGTGTTCACATCTGTTATTATCGAGCTGTGTGGTTTTGTCAAATGGAGAAACATAGAAACACAGAAGATGAATTTAATTTCAATCACTGCCGATGAAGTGCCTTTCCTTTCTATAGCGGAATGGAAGTCTCGTATGTAAACACTGCTGGCCTGCTGACCAGCAGGCAGAGTCTGGCCAGCATCAGGGATTAGCCAGTTAACACTTTCCCATTGCCAAGACAATTGTACACCCTCAATGCGTTGAGGTCTTTCAGTGTGTTGCCAAGTGACGGGAACTGCTCCTTTAAAAATGGAAGTTTCTGTCCAATGTCTTCCTGCAGTGTGGCGACAATCAATTAAACTAATGACATTGTTTGGATTAAGAAGAAAAATGTCTCGCTTGCTTCTCGTTTGAACACACAGTTTGGACTCATTGAGTTGAAAGTGTTGTAGAGTCCTGGAACGCTTACAATGCCTCGTCCTTCTAGTAATGTCTGGTCCTTCTAGTTTGTTGGTAAACTTTCCATCTTATGAAGTCCTATAAGTAAGGGTTGGATTGGTGTGACAGCAGCAGTTGTTGGAACAAGTTCTCTGGCTAACGGTCCTCCATTGACCATTTCATCAATAGACTCCAGGCTCTCTGGGTTAAAAGCTCCCTGTTGCCTTAAGAGGAGGTGGTGGAGGAGGTGGAGGAGGTGGAGGCCAGGATTTGTGCCAGCTCCCACAGAGAGAGGAGAGGGCAGAGAAACACAACTGTGACAATGTCATCATGTGTTGGTGGGATTCACACATAAGTCTGTGAATGATTTTAATGGATCCAGCCTACAGCCACATGTCCATTCACCAAACGCAACATCATTATCATTCATACACTCTTGTCCTGTGTATTAATGAATAATGGATCCAGCCACATGTCCGTTCACCAAATGAAACATCATTGAGCTGCTGGGCTTTGTGAGCAGCATGGTGGGATCAACACAGTGATGCTGCTGGAGCAAAGGAACACACAGTAACACACACAGAGGACTCACTCTGTTCATCTGAGGGCTTGAGTTCATCCATTATCTGGATCACATGGACAGAAATGTAAACTGGGGTTGGGAAAGTGGACTGGGAAAGTGAGCAAGGGTTGATCTAATCATGGCTCTACTGGGGTTTATGGGTATGAGTATATATGGTCAGGGAAATGATATTCCCAACATACAATGACAATATTACTGCAATACTCTTCCATAGAAATGGCGAGCATTTTCTAATATATTGTAATTTGAATAGAACCCTTGGCACATATAGAACAATGTGCCGTCCACCACAGTGAAAATGAGAGTGTGTGTTTTGCATTGACGTGTCTTTGAACACGTTTATTTAAAGTGTGTGCACAAGCAAACATCACTATTATACCTAATGAAAACTATCACTGTGGCTTTGATTAAAGGGCCCATATTTTACACCAGGTGTAATAATAATTAGCCATTAAAAGCTATTTCAAAATCTGCCCTGCCCTGTGACACAGTGACATAACAAGTGTCCACCAAGATGGACATTTACATTTACATTTAGGGCATTTAGCAGACGCTTTTGTCCAAAGCGACTTACAATAAGTACAATAAGTATGTATGATGGACAGATGTGACTACCAGTGGTACAGTCCACTGGGCAGGCTGGTAGGCTGAACACTACTCTCACACCTGGCCTACAATAGGGGCCCTTTAAACACTTTAAACAAATTAAGCACTTGTGGTATTAAAAAAGGAAACAGACTCCCCAACAACCAATGGAGCAGGTATAACTGTGTTCCATCACAGCAGAAAGCCCGGCAGAACTCAAACTATTTATCATTTCTTTGGCTCCAGAGATGACAGCTGCAACACTAGGCAAGTACGACATTATTCAAATCTTCTGACCTCAGTCAACCTGTGGGTGTGGACTCTGGTTTAATTACTATTGAAACATGTGTGGATCATCTTTCTGAATTCATGTTTTTTCTTGTCTGGTGGGACTGTTGTAAAGTCCTCAGGAGTCTAACTTTAAAATGCACACATTGCTGATGTAATTTGGTGGCCTTCTCAAACACACAAACACAAGGTGAAAAGGGTGAAAAACTGAAACTGAACGAGTTTATCTCACTTATCAATAGATTAAGTAACATAGTTTAAGTAAAAAACATTTACTTAATGTGTTACATTTTTCAATTGATTGTATGTCTACTACTCTATGTTTCACCCTCGAGCTATTGTGTGGCAGCTGTATTTATTACCAGCCTTGGAATCTTATCTTTGCTACACAACCATAAACTAACACTTGCTTCACCACTTCAAAGGAACCTACAGAACCAGAGGTGCCAAAATCATCTACAGATGGATGAGATGTGGTAGATTAGCACTCAGAACAAGTGGGGACTGAGGAGTATGCCTTGCAGCATTCCAGCTGGGTTAGGACATTTACCCCAGGCATGTTTAGGAAGTCTTGAGACGGTAAACACCTTCCCATCTGGTGGGTCACACATGAGGAAACAGCTACTACCATACAAGACATTATAGATGTGATTATATCTTCTAATCTATTTTTAGCGATAATTTCACAAGTCATAATCCAATAGTCAAATATAGGTGCTGTGTTTGGCAGTTTTGAAACATAGTTAAGTACTAACTCAAACCCATGTACAGTATATTGACTCATTGTCACGTTTTTCACACAAGCATGGAACTTTAATACATGCTTTTGAAAATAAATCGAAGTGGTTTCAGATGACTTCTATTGATTTTATAT
>JAOPJK010000033.1:18519993-18530410 GCA_027123565.1 Phycis chesteri
GGCCTTTGGCAAACTGCCTTTTCCTTGCACTGGACAAAAAAATACTCATCCGTCCACTGCTGTTTAAAAACTCTACATTCCGAATCAATTTTCTGTTTCGCCATTTTGTTTTCCTTTCTTCCATTCTTCTCCCGCCTATAGCCTGCGCGCACTTGATGCTTGATCACGGGCAAAGTCACATTGGAATATACGATATTGTGTGTGTGTGTGTGTGTGTGTGTGTGTGTGTGTGTGTGTGTGTGTGTGTGTGTGTGTTTAATTAGAATGCCAACCTTAATCATTAAGTGCGGATACTTTATAATAGGAAAATGCGATTAAAAAAAATAGGCCATGTTTAGAGGGATTGTTAGGGATGGTTAAATGGGCCACTCCAATTGTTTAGGCGGGCCGGATGTGGCCCGCGGGCCATAGTTTGGGGACCCCTGGTCTACAGGAAGCAACAGGATATAAGACTTCATCAGTTCAGTCTCATGGGAAGATTAATGCGGAGATTAACAGCCACACTAGATCGTATGCATGTTTATAATGAGTACAGGCTTACAACTTCAGGATTACAAATGTCCATGTCACTTCACAAAGTTCCTTGTTAATTCACAATATTAGTCAAATATATGCATTAATACATCTTTATTCTGTGGCATACATTTAGAGTAACAATATGTCTCACCCAACACCTTCATATAAGACATTATTTAATAGTGCATGTGTCAGGGCTAAGCAAGAAGGGGTATGAGAGATGAGAGGGGAACTATATGGAACTAAAATTATTTTGAAAGAAGATGATTAAATGCTCCTTTGAATTTCTTTAGAGTTCAATTATTTCTTAAAGGTTAAACTGTAGAACTTAAGTACTGTCTAGCCAATTTTACACAATTAGATAGTTTTAGATTCACTTTCACATGTTTCTGATTACCCAATCAACCGCAGAAGGCAGCAAATAATGAAAAGAAGCAGAGGGCAATTACATTCATTTAACCTCCGTGATGTACCGTGAAGAAAAGTTCCTACCTCTGTCCACATAGATACATCCCTCATTTAAACCCTTTACAAACCAACATTCGTAAGTCTTTATGTGGTGTTTGAAGACCACATTTTGATGTTCTAGCTCCCTGAAATACAATGATTTCAGCTGTACAAAAGTAAGAAAGTAGTTTCACAAACATAAAACGGTTGGAGGGCAAGATCCCTCCAACTCACATCGTCGCATTCCCTCAACAAAACAACAACAACCCCCCGTGAGAATCCCAATCCCAGAAGGAACGGACCACAGACCATTCACTCATTCTTCATTGGCCGTCACGTTGATGGGGTTCACGTAGGCTGCTCCCTCCAGGTCCTCGGCCCGTTTCCTGCGCATCTCAGCCGGGGGTCTCGGCGGGGGGTTTTGAGGGGGTTGCTTGATGCTGTCTGCGACTGCCTTCCGGGTCTCCGTCCTGGGCAAAATGGGCTCCCATTGCTCCCCTCGTATCGCAGCCTAGGGTACGAACACACGGCTTGCGGGTCAGTGTAGTGCTCGTGTTTGCTGGTCACACAAAAAGGACACACAATGAACTACATGTTGAATAGGAATAATATTAAAATCACCATGATACCAAGGTAATGACCACTGACCAATGACCATGTAATTACTTTCCAAAGTAGCTTTTTGGTTGGTTAATAATTAAACAATAGCATAATACACCCTCATACCCATGTCAGGAAAATGTCACCACACCTGAACAATGTCTCAACAACTTGCACAGATTACACAGTTCTTGTTGTTACCATTTCCCTGTTACTATTTCCTCCTTTGTCTGTTTTCTTCATGTCTTACCAAACAGTTGAAATACATTGGTCACATTTCAGCATTCCTCTAAACTACTCCTCGTATTTGGAGCTTTCTGTCCAGAGTAGATTACTACACAGGTGTACATACCCCCAGGTAGATCAGACTGGCAATCCCCAGACACACACAACCCAGGACGGTGGCGAGCATGAATCCCGCCGGCACAGATATTCTAAACAGAGAGGAGGAGAAGCAGAGAGACCATCAGAACCATCCAGCTGGGTCAATGGACCGCATGCAGCCCCGTGGCCTCTCAAAGCACTCAAGCTCTGAGGGTTAGGCGTCTTGCTCAGGGGCACCTCGACACTTGGGGGAGTCGGGCATTGAACCACACAACCAGCTCTACTCCTTGAGCCTAACCTAATAAACTGATAATAATCATTAGCAAGCCAATAGTCAATATCCAATTCATATCCACTAAGGTATGGCAGTGATGGGGGAACAACATAAAAACACCTCCAGGCCTAACACTCTTCACCCCTGGGGTGGAGGGTTGGAAACATCTCGAGGTGAGGGGAGGGCAGTGTTGCGCAACAGAGGGAAACCCCACAAACCAAACACGCTACTTACGCTGCATGTATGAATGCTCTGACAAAGTAGTTCCTGGTCAATGGGCCAAACGCTTTCACACATACTGTAAAGCAGTACTGACCCCTGAAAGACAAACAATACACAGAGAACAGCAAGTCATGGGATCAGTATTCAAATAATGTGAATATAGTGTGTATATAAATAAATAACAACACTCACGTTCTCTCTACACTGGTTCCTTTGTTCCTCTTGCCTCTAGGGTACTCCAGCAGGCATACAAACACACCTGCAGCTCTGACTGTCTGTCAACGTTATTACCCTTCAGGTTTTAGATCATATATATACAAGCAAACAAACATGTTATAAGCCTGAATATCTACAGTATTATTGAGTTCATATCATTATTATTGTCAAGTTATTATTATTTGATAAACCTTTTTTTATTCCTCAGCACCATCTGGTACTCTAACCATTCAGATGCATATGTCAGAATAGAATCCCATCCAAGAATCTTTAACCTGTAATTAAAAGCCCTGTTTGCGAGAGGGTTGCAAAGTACAAAAATCTGTCATCAAGAGAAGGTGGGACTTCTTGTGTTCTACACACACCTTACCGGGATAGGGCGGTCTATTGCCTTTACAATACACGAAAAAAACTATTCTACACAACTTAAAAAGTGTACATTGGTAAAATGTGTCCATCAAAGGATACATCGCGTAGGCAGCGTACTGCCACCCCCTGAAAGTTCCGGCCACACCGACAATACCCCCGGTAAGGAGAACTGAAAGAACAGGAAGACCAGATGAATGCATCATTCTGAAACAAACACGCTCGTGTCAAGTTAGAAAGTGAAACATTTGACAATGTGTCTAATCCTCCTAAAAAATGTCGTTCCAAAAATAATCTGACCCGGTTCCAACTTAAAAAGTGTTTTTAAGTTGGCTGGCCACATAATCTGGCCACATAATCATGTAGACATTACTCTGCCAATGACTACTGACTTTTACCATCACTACTAGTTTACTGATAATAATAATTAAATTTAAAAAAAAATATATATATATATTATGATAACATTTGTACTTACTGAGTCCCGCTGCCAGGGCTTGTTCGTTGGCCCACATGGCCCATTCTATTTTGCCCATGGTGTTCTGAACACGACAGTGCCAGCCAATGTGTCAGGATGCAGTCTGCTCACACCAAACCAGAAAGTTGGGCCACGCTATGAGGAAGTTGGTCCTCATATTTAACAACAAAGGGTATGGTTGGGCGGACCGCGGAGTTTACCACCCCTTCGGCTGCGCGTCATTTCCGAATTGTGTGATCCACGGTCAAGATAGGGTTATAGAATGAACCATTCAACGCGTTTGGTTCTTTACTGAAGCAAACTACCGTACCTCCATGTGACCTCGTCACAGGGGGGTCTTGTATGTCAAAAGGGATCACTTTTAAACGCACTAATCGCCAATTACAAAATAAAACACTATTTACATAAAATACATGAATCCAACACCACAACATACCAAGCCCATTAAATATAACACTTAAAAACATTTGGTTTTATTATACAAAAAAAGTATGAAAGAAGAAGTGATATTTGAACATATTGTTGTACATTTTGATATCAAAACAAATCCATACAAATCACTGATCTGTTTTATACCCGACTAGTTTTATAGTCATACCACATGCTATGCTGTTTGCTATTCAATATATCTATTTCTCTTCCAGATCCATAGTAAAAGCACCAAAGTTCCCTGTCTGTTCAATATGACCACAGCGACAGCAGCTGATGCCATCAGTCTCCAGCGGAGGCATTCTTCTTCGGAAGCCCGTCAGATCCCAGCAGGTGCCGGCTGTGGTCCTCCAACACATGCGGGCCAGGCCCGGCCTGCAGCACACACACGCAGATGAACACAGAACCCTTCACACTGCTTGCCTTGAAACAATGCAGCCAGCCAACACCGCTATAATAATACACTAAATATGTATTTCTTTGCATTTTGTGATTCCAATTCTGTTACGGCTGTGTCTCTACCTTGGTGCTGATAATGTAGCTGATTCCCTTCGGCATGGGCTCCAGGCTAATAGCATTCCTCAGCTCCTCAGAAATGCCAACATCTTCAACCTGGAGACCAGTTAAAAACCTGTCGAGAGACGGGACGGACCGGCGTCACTAATACATGAGGGTGGACCTTGTGTGAATGCTGGGTGTGGGTTCGGTGACGGCCAGCTCACGTTTTCCTGTCGTCTGGGGGGAAGAAGAGTCGAACCACGCGGAGAAACTCCGCTACGTGTTGCTGCAGAGTGAAGACGACGGCGTTGGGGCCAGCGTCAAATGTGTAGGCGACCTGGACCGAAACAAGGTAGTGTTCATCATGAGAAACACACACACACCCGCATACACGCACACACAAGCACACACACACGCACACACTAGAGGGTGGATCGGGCCGGAATTTTCTGTCCGAGCCCGGCCCGTGTCCGACAGAACAGCCCGACAGGCATCAAGCTTTTTTATGTCCGAACCCGACACAGTTCAAGTCTATTTTTATCATACTAATGACACATTTACGTCGGCGTTTATGAAAGCCCGCCTTTATTAAGCAACTGCAAGGCATTTGGAAATGTCAACAAACAGATGAGCGCAACATGCGCGGGTTAACCCGCGGGTAAATAAAAAATGTCAAATCGCGCAGATGTGACCGAGCCCGACCCGAACCCCAGCATCATTTCTAAATATTTGTCCGAACCAGACCCGGCCCGTCGGGCTCGGGTCGGCTATCCATCCTCTAACACACACACACACACACACAACACAATGAAACAGGCCACTATTTAGTCACTCTTCACTCTTTAATATCCTCACCCTGGCTTCACCGTAGTGCCGGTTATACTGATGCACCAGAGCGATGACTTGCCGGGACACGGCGTTGAGGTAGAAGATGGGTGGATAGGTGTCCAGGCACGTGGCGTGGAACTGGTTACTGTCTCTCATGGTCAGCTCCGCAAAGGTAGCAAAGTCCTTCTGACGCACTGCTTCAATCATCTGCTTCATTCTGTCCGGGACCACAGACTCAGCTCGGTGCTGCACAGAGACACACACACACATGGGGAAATATCATTACTGCATGTGTATTGACTACGTGTGCCCAAAACTATGGTCATCCCTGAAAGTGACGTTTTTCGGGCAAATGACAGAAGCGTTTGTGTTTGAGGGAAGAGTGGAGAACCTTAAGGAGGCTGCTGGTTTCAACGCTGGTCTGCATGCCAGCCGTGCTGCCCACTGGCTTACGCTCAGCGCTGGCCTGCAACAAGCAACATATTCAGAGAAAAGCTTATTGGATTTACATGGACAAATAATCGGTTGTATTGTCATGTATTACTAGTAAACACATCATGATCGACATCCTTGGCTTTACAACTGCTTGAACATACACACGCACGCAGGCATGCGCACACACACGTACCACAAGTACAAGGACTCTGAGATCTGGCCAGTGAGACTCTGGCTCCACTTGCTGGGCAACACTGTCCTTGCCGTCCTCACGCTCTCCCATGATCCACTGGACGAATCCTCCGTATATACTCCTACATGCACTGCCTGAGCCCTGTCTCGCGATGCCCGACAACTCCCCCTCTACACCATACACCCGTGCCAGTGTGAACACTGGAAGAGAGCGGAGAGTAGAGAGTGGGAATGAGAGTGAGGGAGAGATGGAAGTGCACGATATGGTAGCAGAACCACAGTCTGCATTGGTTGTGTCGTTATGTGTAATGGGCACAGTATGGGCCATGGTCTGTCTTCAATGTCATACTGGTATCTGAATGCGTGTCTGCATCATTTCCCATGTGTTGAACATACTGACTGTGCAGCCTATTGCATGAAACTCTCTCTTACCCAGACAGGCGAAGCCCGCAGCAGAGGAGGCCAGGCCAGCAGCCGTGGGGAAGTTGTTGACAGAGCAGATGTGTACTTTATGGAACAGAGAGCCCACATCCCCATTGGAGGCCCCATCACTGCGTCTCTTTCTTGCCAGCCTTCTAACTGATGAGACACACAACAGCGCAATAGTAATGTTTCATAGCAGGGCTTGGTTTTTTTTTTACATGAAAAGGGCCCCTTGGCAAGGGCCCCCACCGCCGAGACTTACTCTCTCCCAGACAGGACTGTAGTCTTGGATGGTTTATGTCCTCCTCTTTGCCATTTAGCCAGATACGATCCTCCTGAAATGATCTGCAAGATGCTACCGTCGTAGTTGTTTTCAGCTGAATAAAGGAGGATTAGAATGAGCTTCATTAGCAGTTGCCTACGTTTCCACTCGCTTTCACAAAACTGTTTAAGTTGCTATTCTACATTGCAGACTGTTTATATACCATACATATAGGCCTTTGTGCAGCTGAAACTGAACAAAGTTGTGTGTTTCATACCTGTTCTTGATCAAGTGTGACACTCAGGGATGAATTTATGGGGAGAATCAGGTCCTCATTTCTTTTCCCCCCTGGAATGAAATAGTACAATTATCATTATTATTATTATTATGGCATATACATCGCATTTATTTATGGCATAATATTATGGCAGTACTGACCGTTATATTCGATACGGCTGTGACAAAAAAGTTAAAATGTGTTTTGACACAAATACATCGATACATTTTCTTTAAAAGTGGTTGGACGTCAATATTTGACTTAAAGGTAGAATACAAGATTACACTCACAATATTTGACGACAGCTATATTGACTGGTGCAGTACAAGTCACGGTTGCAGGCTTGACGATAGTATCCTTGGGCATGGTTATCGATTACAGACGACAATAATGATTTAATATCTGATAATATATTTGAACTTTTTAAAGTACAACTGGAAATGCTCCTTTCGTTGCAGCGGAATATATCCGCATATTACCCGCACACACAGCAGCGCATTAAGAACGTCTCTCCCTATTGGTCGGGGTTTGACGTGTGGCTAAACTGAGCACCAATCACTGTAAGGCCGTTGACTTTAGTCGCTGCGTTGGCCAATGAGAGCCATCAGACCACAGTCAGGCGAAATGGGGCAAGGTCGGGGATGGTCCAAATTGTTATAAAATCTCTAATCTAATCTATAATTTAAAAAATATGAGAATGATGATTTAACTATACTCACCTTAATGAAAATGCTAAATGTAAAAATCAGGTAACACAATCATAAATGTTATTGATATAAAAACAAATTTTGATGAAGATGGCAATTATCAATTATTATTATCAAGATTAATTCTTATAGTCATCTTTCAAGGAGAATGAGGTTGGGTTGGACAAAAACAACGTTTGGATTTAAGGCTTTTTTTATTTATGTAAACCCTGTGTTAAATGAACAGCAAGAAACAAATGTATAAAAGTGCATTATCCACGTTTAGTGAAATTGCAGCTTGATGCACACATTGACAGTATTGACATCAGACCACATAAAATGCTTCAGCAACCTTTTGTTTATGTATTTCTCCAACAGTGTTCAAAAAAAGAAAAGAAAGATCTAACGTAGCGAGAAGCAACATACGCAATATTTGAAATTCAGGAATCATTACTAAGAAATATTGTGTTTGTCAAATTAGGATACACATGCTATGGCACGTTTGCTTGCAAGAGACCTCAAAAGTTTAACTCGTATTTGCATTATCCCTCATTTTGAGTCAATGCCACAATATCTGTCTTTCTTCATCTTACGTAAGCGCCATTACGCCAGAGCGTATATAACTGCCTATTAACAGTCCCACAAAGCCACGGAGACTCCTACAAGATGTTCTTCAGAGCTCCTGTTTAGGATGGAAAACTCAGTCATCGTCCTCGTCGTCAGAGTCCATCACCTTCCTCCTGTTGAACTGAAATAATACATAATATTATATTAATACAATAGTAAACAGTGTTGGGGAACGTCCTGATGAATGCACTACCACATTGGGTCATTCCAGGTTTACTTACAGTCACCTTGGTCTTCTTGTCTGTTTGCTGGCTGACTTTCTCGAGGATCTCAATCAAACCTGACTCTGTAATCTGTTAGAGGTTGAGATGTGCTACAATGAGTAACCAGCAGAAAAAACGCAACCACAGATTGTCACTGATGGGAGTCTGAAGGGAGGTTTTCAGGCCAGCCTTCATGCAAGAGATCGGCTGAATCTTGATACCGGGTGGAGCAGATGGTGAAAGCAAATACTCATTCATGGCTCCATGATCAAACCCACAATCACCATTTTAATAACACAATCGCCAAATGCAGTTTGCATAAGAGGAAATTAAAATATCTTCTGAAACCCAAATGACAGAATGTTGTTGTTGGCTTTTGACAGAAGTTTGAAGTTTCCACTAGTTCAAAGTACGACATTTTTTCCCCAATACAATAACTGCATCTTCTGCATTGTATCCAGGAAGCAGCAACCTAATGCCACTTAACAATAACAAATGCAGTCTTCATCTCACCTTTCCCCCCAACTTGCCGAAACGAGCCATTTGGATAAGATAGTTCTCTACTGCATTCGCCTTCTCAGGCTTCACCAAAGCCAAGTTGCTCACTGAAAAACAAAAACTATTTTATTTCACTAGAAAGAGGTGTACACATTTCATGTATCACAATATTCTTCACGGGATCATGACATCCATTCATGGAGAATGACAGGTCTCATGTTATTCATCAGGGTCACTATTACATGACATGTGTGTATAGAACATACAACAAAGTGCCAAATGTATAACAATATATACAATATATACATTGACATGTATTTCCAGGACATTCTTTTGTTTTTGTAGGAAAAAAATGACTACATGACACATTACATGCTACAAAACAGCATCATAACTCCATGATTATCAGACAGCACGCTATGCCTTATGTTCCTGTGTGTTCTGTTCACCAACTTGAACAAAAAAACTGAATCTGAACACTTACATCGGCCACGGGCAGACTGGTCCAGAACTTGGGCCAATATAGAGTTTCTCATCTCTGATTCCCTGTAATAGAAAAGTGACAACAGCATAATTCACCCAGACCTTCACATCGTTGGGGCCCAAATCATGTATGTTAGCACATGCAATACTGGCTTAATGGATGGGATTAAGAAATACCTCTGCTTGGCCTCCTGCTGTCCTTGTTGGTCATTTGAACCATTCTAACAAATAGTTGAGAACACAATGTCATTATTTAGGGTGGTCCAAAGGGTCCAACTCAATTGATGCTTTAGTGCACTGTCTGTAGAATGTAGACAGATTTACTACTATTCGTTACATGTCAATCATACCGCCCATTTCTACAAAACTAGGGCATGGCTATATGCGGCTGGATCTCTGAACACGCGTGTGATGCCCATCAAATGCACACATTGAATATTTGCAGATCATAATTTCTAGCATGGAAAGGATTGACTATAAGCTAATGTTGTAAGCTTCACTGCTGGGAGGCGTGTGACTGAATTCAATGCATTCAATCCATGTGTGGCGACAACTAGTCCATTTTCCATGTTTTGGACAGTAAATTCGCAGTAAGTTCAGGTCAACAGGAGAGATGCGCTGGACACTGCACGACAGCATGGATAACATGAGCATCTCCTTTTATAGGACATGCTAAATCGGGGAGCGTTTTCCTCTTACCCCGTGTTTGCCCTGCAATTCGGCCATTCTCTGCCTCCGGATCGCCTCCAATTCATCATCTGCCATTTTCTGTTTTACTTGACACACCGCCTACCAAATAATAATAATTATGCGTATTATCTGTAGTAATAAGCATACACACGAAACATGAACAGGTTGGCTTAGGGTTAGGCCCCCTTTCTTCTGGCGATTTCCTTCGCTTGGGATATTGTCGCATAATAAGTAACGTTCGGGGTCAATAGCGCCCCCTATTGAGCTGGAGGCAGAAACAGGGTGGACAATAACATTAGACCAGGTATCAGGAACAGAAGCATTTAATCTGTTGCATTTGGGCGTTTATTTATTTATTTTATTTTATGTACTATTTTTTTTTTTTTTTGGGGGGGGGTGTCTGATTCCATTGTGAATCTATCAAATGTAATTCAAAATTGGTA
>JAOPJK010000033.1:18973300-18983725 GCA_027123565.1 Phycis chesteri
TCCGGCATACCCGATGTACTCTCGTGACTGGTTTTCATACGTGTGCTCTTCCGCTCTTGGAATAATATCACACCTCTGGTTTATTTTGTTAAAGGATTTTCACCGACCCCCCCCCCCCCCCCCGGCCCACACTGATGATCCCGACACACAGATGGGAGGAGCCCGCGGATACAACAGTGGCGCCGGCGCCGTGACAACGCAGTATCTTTTAAAGGGCGAGGGAATGTCACCCTGCACCTCAGATGAAATCTGTTGAAGTGTCTTACACAGCAAATTATTTTCACAATGTCAAACATAAAGAAATGTAATAATAATAAAGGGAGCGGCTAGGAATGCCCCGGAGCCCACCAGGAGAACCTCAGAGGAAAGTGTTTGTGGTTTCTCATGCGAGACACCACCACAAATTGACGTGTAGAAGGAGTATCCCACGGCTTCGGTGTCTCACACGCGTGTGCTCTCCTTTGACTCACCGTGGAAGTGGATTTAGAGAGCAATGGGTGCTGCCCTGCCGTTATTAAGATGCATGGCAACTGAAGCCTCTGTGTTTGGGTGGGTGACAAATCATGGGAGAGCTACAGAGAAGCTCCACAGGAACGTAGATTACAGTTTCTCTCCAAGGTTCATAACCTATAGGAGATGTCATAATTACATGTTTAGACAGGGGGAGCATGAAAAAGGGATTTTTTTGGAGCATGGAAAATTGTACTCAGTTTTTTTCCCTCACAAAAACAATACATGAGCTTCTAGGTATCTGCAACACAGGCAGCAGCTCGTGTGTGTTGCGCTCTGTCTCCTCTCTTCTCCATGTCATGCTCTGACACTCCAAGTGATGGATCTGATAAGGCCAGAGGGACTACATCATGCAGTGCACACTGATAAAAGAATGGTGCACAAGCTATTTTCTTTGTACTTATCTCATTCAGTCTGTGTAGGGGAACTGGACTCCCTATCTCGATGTCATTATTTATTTTGTTCCAAACCCCTCGGTTCTGATTATACTTTATGGGTCAAGATAGTTCCCACCGGCAGGCAGACCGTACATCTCACAGTCTCTGCTGAAGGCGTTTGTACGTCTGAAGAATTTAAATACATTAAACAGCAAGCTATACATGGAAAGGGGGGTTTTTGTTGGCTCCGGCCCGAGTCAATGTTTTACAATGTCTTATTTATTCCAGCGCTGTGTTGAATGTGGAGCTCCTTCTTGAAATTCTTTAAACTCAGTCTTGGTTCAAGTCAGAGGTCAGGACAGCGAGTGGAGGAATTTCAACTTCACCTCACCCCTTTCACCCCGCGCCGAGACTCAAGTGGAAACCCAGCGGCTGCTCTCACCTCGCGCAGAGAACAAACCCTTTAGAGAGGGTCGCTTGGTGCATCTGTTTGATTCTAGTAAAAACAAAAAAAGAGCCACTTCATATTGACACTAATGCACAGTACCGCTGGTGGAGCCACAACATGCTAATGTCACTTATGGATCATCATAACAACAGCAATTGGAGCACAGCTCCTACTACTATGCTTAGGGGGAGCAGAAACACATTTCAGAAAAAGGGAAATGGCAGTGGGGAGTTTTTTTCATTTCGGAACAAGTATTAAATATTTTGAAAACACATTCTGAATGACCAAGTCATTCACACTATGTGTGGGTGGGTGTTTTATGAGGGCCAATTCCTGAGAGGAAGAGGAAGATGTTAAAGCAGAGCGGTATCAGGCCTGGGGTATTTGCTCAGGGCTCTTTGATTTGCTTTTCTCTGGCGTGGTGGATTAGCAGGGCAGGTCAAAACACTTCCCATGTATTTCCTGATGGTGAGGTGTCAGCAGATATATGGCAGTTGTCATGCAAACCTGTCGTCATGACGTGACGTGAATGAAGAAAAGGACATTCTCTCTTCATCTTTTTTTTTCACAGAAAGGATTCACATAAGGTTTGTTTTAAACTTGCATGGCCTATCCAAAAAACCTCCCAAAAACAGTTGAATAATGTCTGTAAGCTGTCTTGTGCATTTATTAGCTGCAGACTAGTTTCCATTGTTTATGGGGCTTTTGTAGTTAACTTGGTTCAAAGTTTGCGAATCCAAATGTAATTAGGACATGCTTCTCTTGGCAGGCATAGGATAATTCCCAAGTCAAAACATTTCTTTTCATGTAATTTCTAGCAATGCCTGTTGGTGAAGTCTATTAGTTGTCTGCATATTTTGAGGCGAACATCTAAATCCACGAGTCACAGAACACATCCAACGACCTCAATTATCATCTTCTGTCTTCGGCTCTTTGTGTGAACACAGTATGGCTGTATCTGTTTGGTCTCACCACGACACCAACACCTCTGAACACCAGATTGGTGCTTCGAATCAGTGATTCAAGGCGAAGGTACATTTTTGTTTTGGACCTTTTTTTTTTTTTTTGGACATTGCTGTGTATTGTAAAAAAAAAAATAGGACTGCTCTGTTGCAAACACATTGGCACTTTCCATGCACGTTCTCCACACAGATGCTGTTATCTCTGTTTTCAGAGGGAGAAAAACAAAAGTGTCCAGAGAGATTTATGAGGTTGCCAGTTAGGTTGGCCTTTGTCAACATAGAAAAAATGCTACAACAGACTGGATAAGGGCATTACTATATTCTATTTAGGTAACTAACGGCACGGCACGATGTGAGAAGCTCCATGTCTGTTAAAGAGCTCTGGCTACTGTAGTGCCCTCCCAACATTATTTAATTTCATATGTGAAGTAACAAGTATACATTCTCAAAAGAGAGACTAACTACCATTATGGTAGTTTAACAGAACATGTTTTTTTTGTTTTGTGAAAAGAGTTATTGTGAAATTCCTATCAATATGTTCATTTTGTGTGTGGGTTTTCTGCCAGTCAGAGAGGTGGCGCTGACATCAATTTAATTGTTTTGAATTTGTTTCTGTTTCAAATGAGTTGATGAGAGGGAAGAAAAAAAGAGTGAGGAGAAGATGGCGGACAGTTGAAGTAGGAGACCCGTTGGATGTAATAGAAAATACCCAAAAATTTGCAGTAGATTTGGACATTGTAATTACTACAAGCCTATTTGCAAACAAACTACAAGTCTAGTCTTAAACAGGACTTTCATAGAAGCCTGCTGCCGAATGTTCAGGAACTTTGTTAGCAGACTTTTCAGGCTAGTAATTTGCAGCCACAATGTGCTAGCTGGACTTCAGCAAATCTTCACGGGAGGAGGGAACAACGGACCGAAGGCTGTGCATTCGTTTTGACGCGGAGAAGACCAGGAGGAATCGGGTGGAAAGGACAGAGGACTCCAAGTCAAACGATAAGGGTTGTTGTGAGTGGAATATTACATGCTTATTGCCTTTTTGCTTCGCCCAGGATTTGATTCTTATGAGCTCCAACGCGTGCCAACGTGGTAACTGAAAGTGCACTAACTTTTAGAAATCTGGGCAGTAGGAAGGTTTAAAGTTAAGTTATTTTTGTTTGCGGGGTCTAAATGTTGTGAATGTAGGCTATGTGTGAGCCTGTTTCATTCTGGTTGAATAGCCGTTAATTTTCTATTCATCCTAAATATCAAAACTGTGTTTGAGTTAGTTGATTAAAAGATTCAGGTGGTCATTTAGGCTATTTTAAGTCTAATCCTCTTTTGTCATCATTAGGCTTAGGCTAGGTTTGTTTAGCCTATTGTGGTTAGACATTTTAAGGTTAGGACATTTTAATGGGCATCCCACCTAGTATTTCTGTCCTTCCCTAGACACAGTAAAATGAGCCATATTATTGGTGAGAGGGCTACACTACTTTATTCTGATTGGTCGATAACTTTCCAAGACCGCGCATTATTTTTCAAGAATGGGTTACTCCTGCATTTTAACAGTTCCAAATCAACATGGTATACAAAACATTAACAACAACAGTCAAATAAAACCATCGGCCAGATTTTTTCATGACAACCCAAAAACTAAAATTTAAATTTACGCTGATTAACCGGTAACAAACACAGGTTCCACCATGCAGTTACCTGGCAACAGTTTTGATTCATCAGCCCACTTGGGTGTGTCTGGACCAAAACCCTCCCTTGCACAGGCAGCTTATTCAGAAGCATCCAGGAAAACAGGGTAAAGCAGCGTTATCAGGAACCCGAGCCTAACGGCCTAATGGTTGGTGTTTAATGGCCTCTGATCCCCTTGTTTCTCCATTACTGCTGCAACCCAAGGCAGCGCTGCATTAACCTCTCCTTTAAGCCACGTCTAAATTGACAAGGACATCAACAAATGACTGCCCCCTGGTGGGCCTCATTATGAGCAAATGAAACATAAGCGAGATTAGCTGCTTTTCGCCGCATGCTGAGTTCTCTTGGTCCATAATTGTTTGACAGGGCGTAGATAAATAACATTGATTCCATGAATCCTTACAAGACACAGCTGGGCTTAGCAGTCTCCATTAGCATTCACCATTATCAACCGGCACCTGCCAATTCAACATTCATTAATCATCTTCATAACCCTTGGACCACCCGATGGCCAGCTGTTGGTTATCTTGTTTGGCTAGCTGTTGGTTATCTCGTTTGGCTAGCTGTTGGTTATGTTGTTTGGCTAGCTTTTGGTTATCTCCTATAGCTAGCTGTTGGTTATCTCGGATGGCTAGCTGTTGATTATATCCTATGGCTAGTTGTTGGTTATCTCTGATGGTTAGCTGTTGGTTAGCTCCTATGGCTAGCTGTTGGTTATCTCATTTGGCTAGCTGTTGACTGGGAGGATTTAATCGTTGGGGGATCTCATCGTTTGGGGAAAAAAAGTGAAAAGAAAATATTGAACCATGTCATTGATATATTTCAAGCAGTGCACCCCATTGTTTGAGGACAAGCGATAAGCCAACAACGTGTTCTGACAGGATGATAGCAGAGCGCGCAGTAGGGCTCCACTGCAGTGCTGAAGGACAAGCTGTAGCCTTAACCTGTCACCACAGCCTCATCTTAATATCATTTACAGTTTATAAAACACTCCAGCACAGTAATGGCCTAATCCTTCAGCGATTTTCTACATATTTGCATTTTTGACACACAATTTTATGATTGCTCAGTGTGTGAGCTCCACTCAGCGAGAATATACACATATTTTATAAATATCATATATTTTATAGCTCTGGGGGTGAAGTTGCCAGGAGTGCTGACAGGCGCTCTGAGATCGCTCCCTCGCTTCCCTCAGTTATTAGCCTGTACATTGATTGGCTGACTTTGAATCTGCTTTGCATTGAGCACCGGCTCACTCTGTTCCTGGATAATGGAAACAAATGACCCACATTAACAACAAATCTATATTAGTTGTATTTTTTGGTGACAAATATTTATTTGTTATATTACTCAAACACTAAAGAAAATCATCTGAAAGACTTTGCGGTACAATTTCAACCACAGTGCAACTGATTAGAGTTAGATTGGACTCCTATTCTAGGATTGGATAGTTGATCTTGGATTCTATTAGCATCTCCAATATACTGTTGAAGCTGGTGGGACAACATACAGATAAACAAATCAATACAAAAGGACTGACTTGTTCTTTCCTTGGTGGCGCTCCTCCCCCTCCATTAGTAATATCTCCCCTCAGACCGAGTGACTACAGACAGGTGGAGTGGCCCTGTTACATTTAGTTTAGTTAGCTTTTTTTTTGGTTAGAGGCACAAGATGAAATATGCAGCGTTCGTCCTCTATGTCTTCAAAAGCACAACACAAACCCGGAGCCCCTTCTCCGTGTCCTGCTGCAGAAGATGTCAGCACTGCCTCAATAACTCACACGGCTTGTGATGTGTTTACTTATTACAGTGAGGTGCATCGCTGTCACCCCACTCTTATTTACTCCTGTGGGCTCCTGGGTGCCCACCCCCCCCCCCCGTTCCACTCTCCAGCTCTCTCGCTCTCTCTCTCTCTTCCTCCATTTCTCTCTCTCAAAGGATCCATCCTCTCTTTCTCTAGCTCTCTGTCACTAAGGATCTATCTCTCTTTCTCGTCACCGCCATCGCTTTCTGTCTGGCTCTATTGCTCTGTTACCAGATGGAACAGTAGAATATCAGTGTGTTACTGTGTGTGTGTGTGTGTGTGTGTGTGTGTCCCTGTGTGCACTTAAACTACCCCCAAAAATAATATTAATAAATATACAATACACAAAACTAATATTGTTTTCATTCAGACACAATGTTTATGGGGCATCATAGCTCAGTGGAGTGAGTCGTCCACTAACCGGAGGGTTGGCGGTTCAATCCCCACCTCCACATGTCGAACCCCACAAATGAACTGATTGTAAGTAGCTTTGTTCAGAAGCGTCAGCTAAATGCCCTCAATGTAATGTTTGCCACCATATTAAAGACAGAAAGACACACAGAAAGATGGATACACACACAGATATTGATTTGTTTTCAGCACTAGAATTTAGATTAATTTCAAACTTGCTCAGACACCACTCCCCTTCTGATTGTAAGCGTTGATTGTTGAAGTCACTTTGGATGTAGATTTAACTTTGCACGCGCACACACACACACACACACACACACACACACACACACACACACACACACACACACATTTTGTGAATATTGTGCATTTCATATATATGTGACATGTAATAATGGTGATGACTTAATGCAGTTATTTATAGAGGTTTGCATCGACTCTGAATGGGATTGTAAAACTCAGACCCACACAAACAGACAGAACTTGGACTCACTGTTGCAGTGGTGCTCACAGGAGAACTGGGAGGGGTAGCACCAGTCTGGGAATGTGATCACACAACATGTCAGAAGGTGAAGGGTGAGAGCCCGACAAAAGATTATGTAGAAAGTGGTAAATGACACACGTGCAGACACACACACACACACGCACACACACACACACACACGCACACACGCACACACACGCACACACACACACGCATACACACACACACACACACACACACACACACACGCACGCAAGCGCACACACTCCATTCTATTCAGCAGCCCTATCTGCCGTAGTCATCGGTGAACTGGTCACATTGTTAACTCTCTACATCAATAAGCGTCTATCTATTTCAGGACCTCCGGCAAAAGTCTTGGACTTCAAGCATATAGCCTGGCAAATGGCCAGACTACGTTCATTCATTATTTGGATTTATCTGAGAAAATATTGAATCAATGGGCGTATTATTACTCAATGGCCAAACAGTTGATTGTCTCAGTATTAGCTCAAATCAACAGCCTTCCCCCCCGGTCATAGAATCACACTGAAACACAGAGTGATTCACAGATTGTCTTCCCATTGTCTCGACTGCGGAACAAACTCCAAGTTAAAAGTTTGTGTTTCATTTATGTATCTTTCCATCAGAATAAACAAAGGGGCAATCTCTTGCTTCAGCAAGGTCACGGTTGCACATGTTTGGTCACTGGGTTTATTAATATTTCACCACGCCGTTGCATGCTTCAGCCCCATACTCTGAGACAATCTCGCAGATAAAGTATTTATGAAAAAAACATATGCCATTGAAAAAAAGTATGTGAGTCATGCATGCATGCGTATGTGTGTGTGTGTGTGTGTGTGTGTTCTCCTGCTTGAAAATGTATGAGATGGAGTTGGAGGGGTTTCTCCATTCATGTTTGTGATGGAGGTCTGTTGGATTTGAAAGCAAAAGATGTTGCCTCCCACTAATAAACATATAAACAACTGTGTGTAAGTCATAGATATATTTACACCATCCTATAAAATATGTAGCCTATTCGGCAGACCAAATGCGCAAATAAAAGCTTCCCATCAAGATGGTCACACTGGATAGGACAGGAGGCGATTCCCCTCCATTAACACGCTTGAGGTACTGCGGCACAGAGCTGATTATGTAACACCCCTAATCAAAGCAACCCTCAAAAGGCAGTCTCAGCGAACTCCCATTACACTGAATACTTTTATTTTGAAAGCTCCAAGCTCTCTTCACCTGCAGGTGCCTATGCCTACAACAATTCCAAGGCTATTGCGCTTGCATTCTTACACGACTTTCAATTATTTCCACCGCAATTCATTTGAGTTGTAGCGGGTAGGCAGTTTACTATTCCGGAGGATTTGCTAAACCAACCGCATCCAATCAGATCCCGGCGTGATAACGGGTTGTTGTTCCTTCTGGCCAATAAGCGCGTTCCCTTGATGTTCGGCGCGGTCCGCGTGGACGCGAACAATGGCTCTAAATGGTCCAGAACGAGACCCCCGGGGGGCAAACATTTGAGTGGCGCGAGAAAAGGTAAACTGTCAACAACGAACAAAAGGCAATGGAAGAAATCATAAATACGTCACCTGCCTACACGTCGAACTGAATTAAAATCACCCAAGGCAAAAATATATTCGTATGTCATTGATATCTCAAAAAAGCTGGACTCCAAAGACACACTCTTTATCTAGGCCGGGAGAATGTTCGTATCATTTGAAGACTCTAGTCTATCTTCGCCAACCAGATTGATAGTATAATAACAAAAAACGCTCCTAAGAGTGAGCCTTATCAGGCAAGTGTATCAATGGAACAGGTTCCTTTAACGTTGGAAAATCTCATCACGCTCCGCGTGAGCTTTCGCACTACTTTTTCTGAAGCGTGATCACTGCGTGGAAGTACTGTTTCCACCGGGTCGTACCAACTGAAGCGCAACACACCATATCGCGATCGAGCGTTTGCGAGAAATTCTTCTTCTTGATAATTAGTTTTACAAATATCTTCCGCACATAAAAAAATAAGGAACCTGGCGGGCCCTTCTTTTAGCTGTCAACAAACGCATATTTTGGACTTGGACTCCAAGACGCTTGGGCTCTGTGCGTGTCTCTGCGTCTCTTTGCGGAGACCAAGAGCCGCATCCGATCTCCGCTGACGAACAGGTGCATGAATGAAAGGCGCTCTCGCCCCGCACGGAGCTCCGTAAGTCGTAAACCGTGCGTGCCGACACCAGCTTGGGTTTATTGGCTGAACGGCGCATCGCCGGTGTCTCTCGCGTCGCAATTCCCGTCCGCTGGACAACTGCCATGGATTAGTTGTCGTTTATTTACCCGCTAGGATATGACGCGAGCCCCCCGCGGGAGACACGATAAAGGCGCACATTCGGACGGTGCATGAAGCAGGTGTGAGGATATTACGCGTGCGTGTTTGGCGCTGCGGAGCCGTTTTGGCACGGAGTCTGTACAGTGGCAAAATGCTGATACCTTTACGTTGAAAAGGATGCGTGTATTAAGTGACGCATGAAGAATAACGGCAATGCTCTAAGTTGAATTCACCAGTCGCAGTTGATGTCAAACTTCCGACTCAAATGTAAGAATGTGTAAATTAAACAAAATGTAATTAGCTGTTTTTGTAATTATTCTTTTTTTTTTCAACTAGCAACGTATGTTCAAATATGTAATTCAAGTGCAATTAACCGACCAATTAAAGGCTCAAATGCAAACCGATTTAATATTAACATTAAAATAATGTTAAAATAATTTCAGTAAGGTTTGTAATCATGAATGTGAAGACATGGAAGCAAATTATTATAATGATGATAATTAATAATAATAATTATTATTGTAATTAGCATTTATTATAAACCATTTTTTAATGGATAATAACATGATTGTCCCTCTTGTTACTTTAGCATAAAGACATGCAAACACTTCACATTGATTTAATATACAATGCAATTAGATATATAATAATATTTCTCCTCCACCCTCCAAAAATATGAATGAAATAAGACTTACCCCCTGATCCTGCGCAGAGTGAAAACAGCGAGACGAGGAGAATTAGATGCTGCATTTTGGAGCGTCTGTTGCTCGGCCGAAGGAGGGCAACAGAATGATGATTTTTTTTCTATGTGATCACATTCTTCCAGGGGGTCTTCTACTTATCTATCGCCATACTCGACAGGAAAGAACCGGTGGCCCCTCCCCGTGCGGGAAGCACCTCTTAATATCTTGACTGATAACATCTCACTTAATAGGCTTGTTGTCTCATCGTTCTCGTGATTGTTCACTACACGATTCCCACGATTCCAAGGCTAATTAAAGATATGAGGAACAGTATGACATGATGAGGCATATTAAAAAAAGCCAATCGAAACCGTCGCTGTCTGAGCCACGGCCACAGGTTTCCAAGCCTTACCTGTGGACAGATAAGGGGACCTTTAAGTCGTGTGCGTAAAAGGCATCCAACGGAATCACATCGTGCCAAAAGCATGGATATTTTTGCGCACCACCTCTCCTACCTTTAATAACCCGAATATTAACCATTATCCAATTGATGCATCAGTTATTCACATGAGTTGTTCTCACACACACGCGCCCGCGAACACGGAGGGGCACGCGCGTGTACACACACACACACACACACACACACAGACACACACACACACACACACACACACACACACGTCGCAAAGGAACAGACTCCGCCCTCGACCGCACCCGCCCACATACACACACA
>JAOPJK010000033.1:19078662-19091948 GCA_027123565.1 Phycis chesteri
CACACACACACACACACACACACACACACACACACACACACACACACACACACACACACACACATGCACGCACGCACACGCACACACACACACACGCGCAACAAAAGCTGTGTATAACCACTCAAGCCACCAGTTACAGGATGTCAAAAGACCACCATGTTGGTGCTGAAGGAGACGCAGTGACGGGCATTACCTTTTTTGAACTACTGCTCATAAAACCTTCATATGAAGGCCTCATAGTCCTTAAAGGCTGCTGTACACGGCATCAACAACTGGGTTCAAAGCAAGATTATTGGTTTGAGCCCAACTGTTTGTTATAGTTGCTCCCCAGGTGCACAGGGCTCCAGGTGTTTCACTTTCTCCACCTCCAAAGACCTAAAAGGTGAGGGCACCATTGTGCTGTTGTGAAAAGCCTTCCTGCTCATTGATCCAATGCGGGATGAGTAACGCGTAGGTAAATAAATGGTGGCTTGATGGGGAACATTTCCACCTCACGTTGCCATATCCTAGGGTTTAACTCTGTTAGTTTAGTTTCTGTTAGTTTCTGTTAGTAGTGATTTCAAGTTGTGTGTCTGTGTGCAGGTGGTTTGCTTTCTAGTCTGCCACTTCCACAGCCCTGCATCTTAGTGTCCACAGCAGGGGGTTCCTGTTTGTTTGCTGTGTAAAATTATTGAAAAACACATTGGAGGCTTGGGGTTAGCAACTCCACCTGATTAGTGTGCCTGACATGTCTGTAAGCGGGATGCACTTTTGATAGGGCCATGCAAAACTTATTTGCACATGTTACATAGAAGACTTGATTTTGAAAGTATGTCATGTGTATTATTGTAAATTATTATTGTACATTTTTTACATATCCTGAAGTGACGTCAGTAAAATGCTTTCTGCCGACGGGAAGGAAAGTATACACTTCTGCCAGGGGAGAAGAAGTGGTATCAAACTAAGAGAGAGTAGAGCGCAATTGAGCGAGAACAGGAGAGGGCTGCGGAGATGGGGAAAAGCTGCAGGAACTAAAAACATTAAAACAATATTTGCAACCATGTTAGCTTACAGCCAGCGTGCCAGGCCATTTGGATAATTGCAGAAACATTTTACTAACTTGCATGAACTGCTTGCAGCATGTTAAGTGCCGCACAGGAGCATGCCCAACATGAATAGTAACACTGAGAAAGGCAGCGTGTGTATTCCTAAAAATGTATTTATATGGCTCCATCGATACATATGGGGAAAGAATATTTCCTAACGCTGGAGGCTTTATAATTAGTAGCCTCTTATTTTTTTTGCTTTCTGCAGTATACTTATACAGCGATTATAGAAATAATAGGTGGAATAAGATAGACATGCAATTTGAAGACAATGTAATCCATTCTGATCCATTGTATCAATCCAGAAATATTCCAAAGTTCACAGTTTCAATAAATTTCATGAGAAAAGATAGAGATTACTCGCCTCTCTCCAAATGACACCTTGTGGGACTGATTATTATGGCAGAGATTATTGATCAATATGTCCAATATTCGTATTGTGCTTGGAAAGCTTCAATTATCTGTGTATCAAGCAAAGTGTAACCAGGGACCGGTCTGCGCACATCGAAACACATCTGTTCCATCATCGGTGGAGTGATGTTTGACACAGATGGTGAAGTTCCCAGACAAATCATAATGCTTTAGACTGTTACACTTTTTAGTTTTGAATGAATGTTTGCAACATTAGCGTTTGCGTTTGCAGCATTACATATCACAATTCAAACTCAACAAAAATTGTGTGATGGTCATTTTTAATGATCATTGACATGCGTAGCGGCAGCTTCCTCAGAGGAAAAAAAGGCAGGCATCCACTTGTGATCAGTTGAGCGTGATGCTCGGTAGAAGTGAATATTACAGAGAAGGAGTCTTGTAATGGATGTGGACAGCACCCAGATCACTACTCTGGCAAAGACGAGACTGTTCAAAGAGGATTTTTTGGGGTTTTTTTTTTACATTATCGACCATCACTCAGTGTTAGATTACGTTCAGTCTGTCTTTCCCATCACTGTACAATTCTGTCACTGTCAGGCCCCCCCAAGTGTCCTTCATTCACTCCAGCCCTAAATTACCCAGAGCAATCATAAAAGACAGGTGATGAGGTGCAGCAACAGACCCAGGCAAAATGCTACTGGGAAGTCTTTCTCATGAAGGCCCCCACAACAAGAGCCTTGGAATGATCCTGTGTTGACCTGACGCTGTAAATGTTGCACTTCTGATAGCTGATAGATGTGGTGGTACAGACCAACCGCCATAAGTGGCTTCCATTGCTGTGCCAGAACCATATGAAATAAAAGGATAGATTATATGGAGCAGGATCATCCATGCACATGGAACGGTTTGCTAGATGCTGTCAAACCAGCCTCTTTGTACATGTAAAACCTCTAAACCTGTGAAGTGCTGCATGGATTCCACCAGATGTTTCTGCTGTATTCTATAGCATCCTGCTGCAGAACACCTAATGTTTGACAGATTTAGAAGCTTCTAAGCATCAAGGCTTTGATTGGTGGGTGTCGTGTGTTTCAGCACAACTGGGCACCTCATGTGCCAGCGAGGACAGGATGAAAATGTACGCTGTTACTGCAACAACAAACAAAAGAGCAGCCTCTGTTGGAAGAAGGCATTGAAAGGAAGCAAGCGTGATATGATACTCAAGTTCTAAATGCGAATGGAAGATGTGAGATACAAAAACTATAACGGTACAGATAATGTTAGTTTTTTGTTTTTGAGTTCTGGATGTTTTGTTATTTGATCTTCTAGTTAAGGCCTCGTTCGCGTGAATGCGCTCATGCTAAACAATCATAATCATTGCACATTGCATGGCATATTTGCCAATGATGTCAGGACATAATTGCTTGCATTTACTTTATATATTCTGTAATGCAGGACTATAGATTTGTATTATTGGTAGCAAAATATTTAGTTTTTGCAAATGTATTCTCACTCCCCTGAAAAGTAATTACTAATGTACAATCCAACCATTGTTCTATCCTGGCCCTGCTGCAGACATTAATTCCAACAAACCCCAGCAGATAAGATGCAAGTTTAGTGCTAATCTTATAACTATTCAGAGTCTTCAATTTGAGCATTTTATATACTCATTGTGTTGTTTCTATATCAAACCCAGTGAGTCCCCTTGGTAATGTGATCGTGTTCATTCATACCCTGCCCCAAACTGCTCACCTAATCATTCACTTTTACTGCACAATCATCACATGTTCTCTACCCGGAACCAAAGTCACCGATTATTGTTCAGTGTTGGTGCTGTGGACCCATCTGTGACCTACAAAGATTCAGTACACTTCTCATTCACAGCCAAACAAGACATGAGGCACAAGGGACAGGGTGCTGGGTGTACATTTGTCAGGTGTGAAAGGTCTATCACAGTACTGTACTGTTTAGTCTGTGATCACGGAAGGGATTTTTATTGATTAGAACGGATCGCTCCCATCATGGACTGTGAGATGTATTGAAATGATTTTGTTCAGGATGGAACGGACAGTTTCACTGGGTTTATGTCCGCCAACCTGTATTATGACTCCAAAGAAATGAATAGACAAAGAATATTGTGAGAGGATCCCTTGTTACAGGGTCATCGAAATAACAGTGGACATATTAGCTGTGTTCTGGAAGCCTCTTGATCACACATTTGACAGATTACCATTTGACAAAGAAAAAAAAGGAAATGCATTTCTAAAAGATACAAAGCTGGTTAGTTCACCAGGAATCATCCTTCAGTAGCATTCATGAGTATGAAGCAAATCACACTGAAAACAGCATTAGAAGCATTAGCAGATTAGTGCATTTAATTCAGCCCCGGTCCCTTTGAGCAATGCCAATGTAGAAAAGCATAGCCTAGATACTCTATAGTCACACCGTACCAGCCCTGGCAGACCTCCAGAGCTGTGACTGTGTTTGCCATGCAGGCGCACGTATCCAGGCAGTGATCCATAGACACACCACGCAGCCAGCAGTATGGGGCATCCTATCTTGTGTCTATCAGATTGTAGATGGTTTTATTTGACACATTGACTTTTTTTGGTAGAGCAGTTGACTGAATCAAGACCCAGAGAACAAAATTCCCTGATAGCAAAATACACAAAAGGAAAATGAATTGTGTGATTGCATTTTAATCTAGGTAAGGAGTAATCAAGAACCAGTTTTAGATGCTCGAATTAGTCTGACGACACCAGAGGTCACGCTGGGCTGTCAATAAACAAAACAAGTGTGCCTCATTTAAATCACAGGTTACTTTTGAAGTCTGGGTTATAGAGCTCATAATCATTTGTTCTCAAATTGTGATGAAAAAAAGTGATTAGAATACTGATCCCACTGCAGGCATGAAGCTGCTGATATGACTACCGATTCATTGTCATAACGTGGGTGTGAAAGCAAACATTGAATCAAATAATATCAAAGGCTCAAGATCACGTTTCACAAATCTCTGGGTGTAACCTGACTTTGGTTGGCATTCAGCAGCAATTATGTTCCAATTCCACATGCTCATGTTCTCTGAAAACTTTCCCTGTTTCAAAACACTTGGCTTGATTGCAAAATGGCTGAAGGAAATGTATCATTTAGTGGCGACATGAAGCCTGAGTGTTTTCATTTTACAATGGATTGTTTTGGAACCCAGAACATGCTGATTAAAGGTTCTGAAATGTCATATTAGGGGCTACAATGTGATATGTCGTCAGTGAAAGTGCTTTTTATTCACACAAGCACAGTGGCTGCTGGGGCCTGAAATATTAAGGTTAATTGAGACAACAGAAAAAAAAGGAAAATCATTTCACATTAAACACTAATTCCACCACATATGTGAAAGTGCTCTCCCAACTCTGCACGTGAATTTATTTTAATTTTTTCCGACAGTATACTGCCAAACAAATTATTAGCAGTTCCAACACGCAAGCAATTGTGTAGGAAGACAGCATTTGTTTCTTAATGTTCTTTTTTTTTTGCTAAATTGATCTGGACTACAGTGCTCGTAATCTTTCAAACCCAGTGAACAAGAGTTTGGCCTAGCATGTGTAGAGTTGTTTACCAAGACTTGGTGCTCTGGAATTCAATCAGTAGACTCTTCCTGCTCAGAGAGGGGGAGGCTAATCCTGCCTCCAAACGGAGAATGTGAAGATAAGTGGAACAATGTTAGAGTAATGTAATAAATGTCTTTAAATAAACTTTAGCCCACTTGCCAGCTGAATTCAGCCATTATAACCATTCTCACCCATGAGGAACTTAACCTGGGCTTCAGTGATTACTCGATTAACTGATCTGCAAAAAACGTAATGTAATCTAATTTTGATAAACGATTAATCGTTTCAGTCATTCATCAAGTACAAATGACAAAATGTGCCCTGAACTGCAGCAGTTCAATTCACATTTTTGGTCCACGGATCATTATAAAAAGGAGTACTTCAGAGTTTCTTGGCTGCAAGCACATTTAAGACAGAGGACTACTTCCACTACTTTGGAAGTAGACTTTGGACTACTTCTGGTAACTCTGGTAATAACTGCTATTATTCACATGACTCACATGACTAAATGATTAATCAATGAAATAATTGTTACATTAATCCACTATGAAAATGATTGTTAGTTGTAGCCCCAAAACGTAACGAGGACAACAAAATCATGAACAAGGCATCTGAAAGTAGAATGTGACCCAGCTGTACTGTACTAGAAGATAATCATCTATTCTCCATCTCTCTGCTCTCTCCCTCCCTCCAGGTTGTGGGTCAGATAGACAAGCTAACGTCGGACTTTGACTTCGACCTGGAGCCCGATGACTGGACGGTGGCCACGGCCAGCAGTACGTCTAGCAGCGAGCGGGGCCTGGGGGAGGCCTTCAGGCTGGACCTCCTCAACCCGGACGTGCTGTCCGACAGCTGGGAGTTCTGCAGCTACCTGGAGGCCACCGGCGCCGCCGCCGCCGCCGCGCTCGGGTCCGGCGAGCACCCGGAGCTCAGCCGCGGGACCGTCCCCACCCAGACCCCGGCCACCCTGCCGTCCGCCGCCGCCGCCACCACTGCCTCAGCCTACTCGCAGATGAACGGGGGGCTGCCCATACCCAACGGCCCCCGCATCATCACGCCGGACTCCTCCAGCGAGGAGGCCAGTAGCTCCACCCACAGCCACAAGGCGTCCCGCGCGTCCGGCCCGCGGGAACGGGTGCGCTTCAGCGACAAGATCCTGTACCATGCGCTGTGCTGCGACGACGACGAGGATGACGAGGAGCGGCCAGACGAAGAGGAGGAGGAGGAGGAGGAGGAGGGGGGGAAGAGCGGCCGGGCCACGCCGGACAGCGACATCGAGACCAGCCCCCTGGCCGGCTCCATCGCCCCCAAGCGCTCCTACTCGGAGCACTCGCTCCACTACCCGAACTTCCTGGAACCTTCCTACGTCCCCTCCCCCGCCAAGGCGCCGAGCGGAGCCCACACACTACCCAGGAAAGGTCTCTTGAATCCTGGCTGCCGTAAAAAACTGCTACGAAACAGCAGCACACAGACAGTGTCGGACAAGAGCACCCAAACTGTACTGCCCTACGTTCCAACCAAACAGAAAACCAAGGACCACTGAACAAAATACAATAGCATTACCATAGAACACATGACAAGGACTGTGTACTATTTAATATTAAAAACATAGATCATAGATTAATACGCAAATAAATTGATTACTAAATAAATAAATGATATATGGGAAATCACTTGACTACCTAAAGTCATTCCAAGGCTCAGGGAAAACTCGACAATATAAAGGCAGTGAAAGAGAAAATGTATCGGAGGACCAAAAGGCTCGTGCCTATTATACGTAATGTTGATGAGATACGCTGAATGGATTCCCTACGTGTAATTATTTGCAAAATGTATTGAAATAACAAAAGCAATCTTCTTCTTTTTCTAGGTCTGACGTTTAAAGTGTTCCAAAAAAAATTGCAAGTGTGAAGAGGTTATTTCTCCCGATGCACTCGTACAAATGGAAGAGAAAAAAAAAACGTGAATAATATAATGCTTGTTCCTATAATGTGGATACAAAACTCTGCACATCCTTGTTCTCTGATTCTGTATAAACATTGTCTTTTTCATGTTCCAATTATTTCAAATGTCAGGGGGCACCGCAGCTGTCGCTGGGGGTCCGCACCGAGATGCACATCATGTGAGCTGAAGAGCCAGCGCAGCACTGTGTACTTGCCCTTGGTTTTTATAAATTATTTCAATAATTGATCTCTTCTCGCTCTGCTGATCAAAACCACTCACTAATGTCCGGTAAGTAGGAAGTTAATTAACATACATATGCGGGGAATGTGTTTTTGATAATCTGCTATCTGCATCACAGGCTCGTCGGTGCGGGCTGAGATTTCTCCTCGCTTTTTTTGTTGTTTTTTTTCGATAAGTATGCAACGTCCTTTGAGCCACAGGTATTGAACTGCAAGAAACAGCGCCGGTTTTTTGTCTCTGCTTTCAGTTTCTCGGCGGGGGAATTCAGCTCGATAGGGCAGTGTTTTATTCACAGGCTAACGCCAATAGCCGCTGTGATCAATACGGCAGAAGGAGGCTGCGCTGAGAGGCCTCTGGAGCCGGCCGCGGAGGCCATTCTCCTGGGGTCTGCGAACAAAAACCTCACAGTCAGACCAATTTACTGGAAAAAATAGAACAAAAAAATCATACAGAGGATGTGGCCCCAGAGCTGACATTTTCAAAATATGTTCCACATAGTTTGAGTAAATGGCAAACAGATAGTGTTCCCGTCCAGAGGCTTTTTGCCAAGCAATAACATTTCCTGGGGTTTGGCTTTTGTGGCCATGGCGGTCCACCCCCAATGGTCTTCATCACCTTTACTCTCCTCATCATCCGTTCTGGTCCATGTGGAGATGATGTGAAAGGTCAACACTTTTAGCGAACCACCCAATGCTAACTTATGACTCCTGTGTAGACGTTCTTCCGCTACAAACTAATTATTAAAAAAACAATGTATTTTTTTATTCACTTTTTTGTATCAATCACTATATTTATATATGTAATATTTATGAAGGATTTCGATAAAATGTGCATTGCAATAAGGCACTCGTTTTGTATACCTATTATGTTAACTACAATCCTATAACATTGGATTTCCAGAAGTCCTTTGACGTAGCGTGAGGTGGAAGTACCTTTGAGCTAATTACCAGAGAATTGTTTTGGCTTTGTTTTTGTTAACAACTATCTTATCTGATTTAACAAATACTAAAACCAACCAAGCAGCATTTCACGGCTGATTTAGTTAATTATAGTTAATGATTTCAGATGTGTGCATAAGAGCTATCTGACATGGTAGAGTGGAAGCATATTAATCAAAGGTAATAACAATAATACCTTGGTAGTCAAGACCATTTGAACACAAGTTAGTTCCAAAAACAAAACCCAGATCAAGGAGCACAGTTTGAGGTATGATTTACGACCACAATTACAAGCTGAGGTTTCCCCTCTAAACCTTCCTGCTGGTCTCAGATCACCGGCTGTACACTGTATCTCTTGTTTCATTTCAAGTATTCAAGCGTTCATCCTTTACCCGTGATATGGTTTCTCAAGCAGCAGAATGTACACATCAAATCGTAGTTAAAATGATGACTTAACCCTTCCCCTTCAGTTGAGCCACTCAGCAGTCACCCTTGTGTACTTGCTCAGATGCACCAGCAGTACTGGCAGCTGGGCCGAACGTAAGAATCGGACCAGATCATATCAAATATAGGCCCTTTATAAATTTTTTACATTTTACATTTTCAGTGTGAAAGTCTCCAGCAAAGTCAACCCACATATTCTGCAATATTCTGGTAAAAAGGAAAAAAGGAAAAAATACAATCATGCCAGAGCAAACCAACGGGACTGTGAAGGCCTTCTTCCGTTCAGTTCCTCTTTCATCTCCAGCCCAGTTCATCCTGAAAGAGTTCTTGTGAGAAAGAAGTGTTGAGAGGAGATCAATGGCTTGCCATGCACAGCATCGGCTGCCATTTTCCCTGCTAGACGAGGGACAGGTCATCCAGACCATTAGGATAAACAAAGCCAAGGCAAATTATCAATCACATGCAAGCCAACCAAGCTGCTGTTGTGATACCTGCACACTCGCACAACTTCACCCTTTTAAAGAGGCACTCTTTAAAATGATTTCTTTTTTTATTTTTGTAGTAATCTTTTATAAGTCAAATATGCAATCAAAGCCCCTGTCCAAGTATAAATGTGGTTTGGCACAGGTGAGGAATAGATCATCAGTGGGGATAGATTTGGAAATATTTAGACAAACCATTAGCAACAACCCTCCTTGCCAGTAGGCTCATTATTCATTCATAATGGGGTAGAACTTCATCCTCAGTTCTCTATAGGACAAAGATGGGTACCATCCAAACACCGTGCAAACCTGAAGACAGAACAATGCCAAGACTTCCTACCTCTCCAGGCAGGTGATAGCAAATGTGTATTTATGGAAATGTGCAACTTGGATCTCTAAACATGCCCAAGGGGGATGTCTGCTATACCATTTTGTTTGCATGTAATGGAGAATAAAACTACAGGTGCAGTGCAGGCGCGCTCTCTCTAAAGCCACCGTGCAGTTTTAAAAGAGACACCGCGGCATGTGCCAACACAGTCCACCACAGCGCCTTGCGTTACAAAAGGTCTCCGTTGCTCCCATCACCCAGCGAAGGAAAAAGGATGATGGATCTCTGTTTGGCTACTGATTCGTTAGGGTGAAGTTCAGAGCTCAATATACTCACTGATTACTATGGATCAGATAACCACCGGGGCTGCCCCTGCCCCCCTCCTCCCCACCTCAATCACTGCACATTTTTAATCCATAGCCCCTGTGTTATGGGGGGAACAAGTCAAACGTGGTGGCAGACACCTTACAGGATACTTACTGTTATTTCCCCAGCACTGCCTCTGACCGGAGAGGCAGAACCATGGCTATACAGAAAACCTGGCACGGCAGCCTCCCGCCTGAGAGGCTGACAGTCGGAGGACATGTTACAGGATCTATGCTGCCTGGTCGGTTGTCCATCTCGCCAGCAAACTACAGCGCCTGAGAGATTGGACGGACAAGGCCACGTCCAAGTCTCACTTACCATCTGATTGAGCCGCGGGAGTGATTAATGAAGAGCCACAGAACCACAGATACAATTAGTTCTTCACAGGTGATGAAGGGCAGGGGCGGTCAACAGCGGGGGTAAAGAAATGTTGAAGAGAATGGGAGGAGGGCGAGCTCCAGGAATAAAAGACAAAACTGTCCCAACGGTTTGGCAGAAAGTAATTAGAGTTAATGAGAACCCTGTCACTTTCACGTGCACCATGGCGGTTTGATTGAAGAGTGTGCTGTGCAAAACAAAGAAAGGTAATTGGAGGCGATGATTGTTCCACATGAGGTCAGTGACAAGGCGATCATAAGCGAGAGCCGAGTCAAAGACCACCGTCACGCTGATCACTACATTTGTTTAAAAACAGACACTGGAAAATTTGATTTAGTATCGAGGCGGTTCCCTTTTGAAACCATGTATCCCATGAAATGCCAGAATGGTTTTTGGTGTTACCACTTAAAATTTGTATATGGTACACGTTTTGATGAATGGTAACATTTCTTACCGTCATCAACATTTTGTTAAAATCAGCATTCCAATCGGGCCCTCCGTGAAATACCTTTTAAAGGGGTTACTCGGAGCACATGCGTTCTAGAAATGCTGTCAGAAATGCCAATTAGAATCGGAAATGTTAATTTGTTATGATTCTGTGCACTTGATGAACTCATTAGATGCCCAGGGAGTGAGTGAATGGTGCCGTTACCTCCATCCATTTCCTCATTGAGAGGAATGTTTGGAACTGGATGTTGGTCACGCTAAATACAAATAATTAGAGTAAAAATAAAAAATAATGGAGTGGCTTATGAAAGCTATTGATAGTGTCACAAAGATAATTATAACAAGTTGTGAATGACACACATCAGAATATATCTGTGGCATATTGCATAACATTTTGTACATAGTTAATGTATGTAAAGCTGTACACACTCAATAATCAAAATTTGAATGGGATGAAAATACAGATTTTTAATGGAATGGATCATTCTTCTTTGAGAAAATAATTTGTATTCATTAAATATGTGGTTTATTTAGAGGTTTTGATTAGGGGTGCAAACATGTACTCAAATAAACGAGTGCTCATCAAGCAAATACATCCTGAGCCCGGATATTGGACTATTTGTTTGTTAGGTAGGAACTCAAGTCAGTATCCAAATGCTTCGTTTTACTTTTTATAAAAACAAAAAAAGAAACTATAATTTTTTTGAATGCACTTGCGCATTTGTGAACCACAGGTAGAAGGTTAGGTCATGTTTCGTCCACGAATATCCCAAAGTTTTTGTATGATGAAGCGCCTGCCACCCCAACATCAACATTGAGGCGTGACTCGAGAACAGCTCTGCTGCTCTTGACAGCTCTCAGCTTCAACATAATTTTTTTTAAATTTTTGTTAGAAAGATATCGGATATTCAAATGACAAAGTACCCAAAAACACAATTCAACTGGACACGTTGTGTTTCAAAATGTTCCCAATGGATATAAAATTAATGTCGCCATTTAGAAATCTTTAGAAATTTAGAAATTAGTATCTTGCTAGCTCTGCCACAGTTAAAGCAGGTAACAAACTGACTGGGTGAGCTCTGATGGGTACAACGCTTATGTACTGTAATCTGTAATGTACTGTAGGGGAAACTGCACATTAGGGGAAACTTGCGGACAAGGTGTGCTTAAAAAAAATCTAACGGTAATTAATAAGAAACACCATACAAAACGAGTACTCGAAATACTTTGCTTTGGACCTTGTTTTCGATAAATTTGTATTTCTTGCATCCCTAGTTTTAATATGTTCGGGGCTCTGATATATTAGACCTACCAGGCCGCTGACACCCATTCAGTTGCAATTAGCATATGGATAGATGGATGACTGGGGGATAGCCATGCCGAGGGCAGCTGGGCCTTGCTACAGTAAGTGCATCAGAAAAAAAGGCCAGCAGTGTTTTTTTCCTGGCAGCTTCTCAGCATTTTCATGGCATTTTACAGGTAAAGGCCAAGGAAGGAGAGAGAATTGCTGACAGTTTAGTAAGACCAACAAATAAGAGTTAAATGATGATGAGGACAGGCAAGTCCCTAAGCACCCCTTATATCACCTTACAAAGGGGCTTTCCCCATCCCTCATATTTACAACTTACCCACTATACTCTCTCTCTCTCTCCCTCTCTCTCTCTCTCCCCCTTCCTCTCATTTCTCCTTTGCTACGCACTTTTTATCTGCTTGCTTCCTGCTATAAAGAGTGCTCCACCCTCTCCCAGGAGGCAGACATGGAAGGTCTTCATCACCCCGTGATACACAGAGTGCCAAGGACAGGTTAGAGTCCTCTTTTAGGATCAGGTACAGGAGGAGAAGAGATTGTGCTGGGGTTTTATACTGCATTGCTGAAAGTTCCAAGGAGACAAGAGATGCGTGAGCCATGAATTAATTATCAGTGATTGGTATTCATTGGTACTAAGGGTCTGGCAACTGCACAAGGCTGCCATGGAAGCTATACTCACCTCCAATTAGTGTGGGTCTTTAATGGCAACACAGATGCACTGATGACTGGTTCAATTTCTCTGAGTTCAGATAAAGTCATCAAGAAGGTGGTGTAGGAAGGTGGTGGTCCCTGTAAATTGTGTATACCGCTGAGTACTGCCAATAGAGAGTAGTGATCATTCTTAAATTACTACAATTAGTCTAATGTCAGGATGAATCTGCCCCCTCACGGTAGTTTGCTGACCCAGAAGCTTAGAGGTATGTCAAAAGATGAAAAGCCGTGGGATTTCATTAAATGTTGAGCTTGTACCAAACCAAGAAATAAACACAAATCAGTTCAAATGTAACCATCTACCTCTGCCATGTTTGGTTACTCACGCAAAAGCATGCACAGTAATAGAGAATTGAGTAAGTAAGTGATTTTTGGCATTTCCTTCATCTACAATTATAATGAACATTGTTCTTCATTATAAGATATAAAGAAATAAATTACATCCTAGATATTTTCAGTTTACACAAATTGTGTAAAAAAATTATTTTATAGTTTGAATGTCCTTCAAACATGTGTGCAGTTCCTGTTGTCACAACATATATATCACAACATATATCTACAATTATAATGAACATTGTTCTTCATTATAAGATATACAGCAATAAATTACATCCTAGATATTTTCAGTTTACACAAATTG
>JAOPJK010000033.1:19130153-19141812 GCA_027123565.1 Phycis chesteri
ACGCGCCTTGTCCGGCGGGGTTCCCCCCCGCCCCCGCGTGGGACAAACTACCGGACCCCCAGGCGCTAGCGCCCCCCCCCCCCCCCCCCCCCCCCCCCCAGCCGTTCCAATGGGCGGGAAGGCGGCGGGGAGTCATGTGACCCGCCCTTCTAACAAATGGCATGGACTGAGCGGCTGTCGACGGGCAGCGTGTCCTCGTTATGAGTCGGATATTTAAACTGCCACGCGTGCCCAGGGATCACAAGACACACCACTGTGACACGAGCGAGGAGGAGGAGGAGGAGAGGAAGAAGAGGAGAGAAAGGCGATGAAGAAACACAATATAAAATGCAGTGGTGATGAATGGAGTGAGTATGAGTATATATCCATTGTGTTCTAAATATGAATAGTATACACATTATAAATAATAATGCACAGCTCCCGTGGATTGAGCGTGTGAAGCTGCCGGAGCATTCCACACACCCAGCATGCTCTGATGGACAAACCCGTAATGAGAAGGAGTCCTATAGCTGCTCTGCACGATATCCGTCTATAGGTCCACACCGATGGGATTGTGGAAGACTATTGTATTCTAGCTCTTGGCACAATGGAACTGAACACTGGCTGCTGCTTACGCTGGTGGGACCAGGTTGGAGAAGGGAATGACAACGAATCCTTGGGAATTACACCTAAGTAAATCAATAATAATGCTACTAATAATAATATGGAGCAAATAATGACATAATAGGTTATCCAGACATAATTAATACATACAAGTTAAACTTTAAGCTGGTTCACATTCTTGCAAAGCAAACATTAATGTATTCACGTCATGTAATGAACGTAGTGGAACACGAAGCTTGAAGCATGAAGAAGCTTGCAAAATGCAAAACAAAACAGGAACCAAAAAGGATAGCCTACTTAAAGAGCCAACCCCCCAAAAATACACACACATATACAATGTAATAAACAATTCCACTAGAATTGTTCACTAAAACTGCCATCATAGAAACATCATGAGCCTACCTATGGAGGACAAGAGGCCTGGGCCATGTTCCAATATCCATACTTACCGTACTTACTATACTTAGTTTGAGTACGTAGGGTGTTCCGATTCCGATCGCGGCGAAAATAAGTGTATTCAATGGACCCGGATGTTGCCCTCAAAACGGTTAGTACACATAGTGTGTACGGTGTACAACGGTGTACACTTTCCATACTCAACGGCAGCCATCTTAGCTACGTAGCGGAAGAGGCGGAGCCAGGCTGAGCCGCGCTCAGTTCGAAAATGGCCAGACGTCAGTGGGCGTAATGGATTCACGTGTGTTTGGCGGGTGACGCGGCCGCCCAGCTGATAGTAATTTCCCATAAGTGCACCATTTGGAACAACACTAACATCTGAAAATCTGTGCACTTAATGAGTACGGATAGTGTACTACGTTTAAGTGTACTCATGAAGTATGGATATCGGAACATGGCCCTGGTGATTACCCTTTAACATGCAACTGGAGCCATGGGACAGGATGCTGAAGTAGCCGAAACAATTTAGCTCTAACCATGTGGGCAGGTAACCTAGCTGACTTCTTTTGTGTTTTGATGGTGGCTGCCAAACCAGCTAATTGCTGCATTTCCGCCACCACCTGGACTGGAGTGTGGATTACCAGATTGTCATTAGAGAGGGGGAGTACCATTTTGTGACATGTAGGATCTAGGCCAATCGGGAGAAACGCCCACATACCTGTCTTAAAGGGATACAACCTTACCTGCTACACACTCTGGAGTTTCTGTCTCACCACCTGGTTTGTGGCTGTTAGTCTGGCTGTAGGACTGCCAGCTCTGGGAGGCCACGTCCACTGCCTGGCCGGACCCAGACACAGTCGTGTTCTGTCAGCAGGCTGCCGATCCCAGCACTCAGCCGGTCCAAATATGTTACACAATGTATATGGTATACTGTTACACAGTATATATCATCCTCCTTTTCGGTGGATTGGGAAGGGCCAGCCTCCCTTGGTGTGTCTCATCTTGATTGTACAATTCTTATATAATAACATACATTCTGGAACCACTGAAGACTAGATATTTACCAATGAAGTGATTTAAAGAATGTTATCGATAGCAGAAAGCAGAACTGGTTGTTCTCCACGGTGACCTAGTGTGGGAACAATGATTTGTGAATCTGTCATACAAGCCCGCAAGAAAAGAACAAAGATCAAGCAGGCCAAGTCCCATTCTAAAGTGACCGTGTTGATTTCACTGAAGGCCTTCCAGCTTCCAGGACGTCTTCCGACTGATCATGTGACCCAATCGCCTGATACTCCTACACAGAAGAACACTGCAGTCCACAGCACTACACAGGCTGACACTGTTGACGCTGCCCATCATTATGTTGCTTCTGTTGCGGGCATTACATTGATCGTTTGTCTCAGCTTCTCTTCGCAAAATCAGTCCATCACACAATCCCGTAGTTTTAATCTCACAAGCTGTTTGACACACAAAGGCGTGTGCTCTCTCCAAGGTCAAATGACCTTTCTCAAGGACAGGGAGGCAAGACCGGCCACCGCGGTGCGGAGTGCATAATTAAATTACTCCAATGAATATTCCATTTGTTATTTCCAAGTCAAAAGACAGAAGCATAGAATGTAATTTTTTTTCTCTCTACCCAATAATGAGGACAGAATATGAAATCCACATTTCCACTTTGCCTAAATAAAACCATTAATAACAAGGCAACAAGGGGACTTGCATTCATCCATCAGTCTTGACATGGGCTCATGCAGGCGCAGCGTATTAACTGTCGGGATGAATTTATCAAGCGTACGAAACAGGACGTCTGCGAGCTCCTGTTTACCAGGCGCACGTCAGAAGATGTAGGGGACTTCATGCAGAAGCTCTCTTCCAACTGCTTGCACTTTCTCCTGCATTTTTTGCAGCAGGTCAGCATTTGAAAGAGTAGAAATGGGGCCAGGAGTTTAGTGTTCATACCCAGGGGGAAGAATGGACCACCCCTCGCCCCCGTCCTCAGAACACGGCTGTCACAATCTTAAAGCTCAAAAGCAGGAAGACACGCCCCCAGACATGAAACTTTAATGACTCCCACCACCACCTTTTTAATTCATCTCCAGCTATTGACAAAAACAGAGCAGGGTCACACAGGAGAGAATCACTGGGCAGCTGTTTCAATTCATTTCCAATCCAATGAATGAATGCATATGATGAATGATGAGTGTTTATCCGGGGGGGCCCGCATGCCACAGGTAGACCCACGGCTGGGTGAACATCGGTGCTTTGGCAGGAACAACTGTGCCCCTTCTCCCTGAACCCCCCGATATGACGTCCAAACAATCACAACCGAGGCTCCCCCCCCCCACTCCACGCCACCCGGCCCGCGCCCCTCGTGTTCAGAGGGCACAGCGTTTCAGCGAACATACTGAAATATCGCCAACCTGCATCTTTATTTGGAACACTCAAAGGGACTAATCATTATCTTTTAATTACCAGCAGCATGCATCAGGCCCCTTACAGCGGGGTAATTAATCTCACACGCTGGCGGGGAACGGAAAGCAGATATGCCTTATGCAAAATAGTTGGGCTTCATTAGAATAGGTACATTATTAGTAAATACAAGGGACCCAGTACAGTGCTGGGCGGAGTACAGGTAGGCCCGGCTCTTATTCAGTCTCCATGTACATCACGGCAGAGTTTAGTACATTGAGTACTGCAAACATTTGTGTAATTACTCGGTTTTTGCCGTTGTGTGCTTTCCATACGACCGTGATGGTGGGTGATGGATTAATGAGTCACAATGAATCATTGTCAATGGACCTGTGCTAATATGATGAACTACCCATTGAGTGGTACTTATTGAACAGAACAAGAACCGGTCAAGGACACACTCATATTCAATACTCCTAGCAACATTGTCTGGTTGACTGGGACAGTTACAGATCAAACACACATTATGAATACGGTAGATTCAAAACATAATTTACACTTTCACACACATAGAAAAGAGATTCGTTTTTTTCTTTAAAGCACAAAATAGAGCTCTTTAGAAACGCTACATACGTCTAATTAGCGTCTATTCCCCCTCAACACTTGCCATTTGTGTCCTTTGTCCACTCTATTTAGCCTCTTACTCACTGTGACCACTGACAGAATGCCCTTGCATTGTCAATGAGTGTGTGTTTAATAGTCCTATTCCTCATGCAACTGCTAGTCTAGGATTCTCGCTGCGGCTAGTGAGTGGAAAAACTGACAGAATATTGTTATTATATTTCCCTGACATTCAGTGAACAGCGACTCGTACTTTGTGTTAGTTCTTAGCTGACAAAAACTTTTGGAGACCTACATGGAATAGACATGGCTCTCATTGTTTAGGATGTAATTGCTCTAGTTTATAGAACAATAGCCAGATACATCATATCCTGTGAACGGGGTTGGGGGGAAAACATCTGAAAAGGGAAAGATCACAGAGAAATCCGGCAGAGCAGGACCCTCAGCGAATAAATTACATTTGGATGGATTGCTCTATTTTAACATGTGTCAATATTTGATGTGTTTTTCTGCCATTCTAATACATACTTCATACATTTTCAATAGTGTAATATACATTTCCAATACTCCTCCTAAACCACAGCATCATATTTCCATATTATTATTCACTGTATTGATAATACAATGGAAGATGCTGAACTGATATATTATATATCCAACCCTATGAATTATATATAATTATGATATATTAGGAAACATAACCTCGATTGCCCAGCTCCTTGTGTGGAAGCATATTATGGGATGGTTTGCTTGTAAAGATGCCTGGAAAGAAAACATATATATTATGATTATTATTGATATAATCTTACCCCTCCCTGTTCCATATCAATATTAACAAACAGTAAAACACTTTGCATGAGCATGAAGAATAATAATGACAGAATTTCATAACGCAAATAAAATACGCCTGTCACTAATGAGAAAACGAATGTAAAATAAGCCTGGCTAATTGCTTTTTGTTAACTTTACAGTTTATTATTATATTTCTGTGGCAGGAAAGAAAAGCAGCACAGTAGGAAGAGCAGCAGTAAGGAACAGACTCACACTCTGCCTTAGAGGCAAATGTTTTGGGGCTTTCACATCCCTGCAGTCATTTGTCAGTGTCTCTCTCTCTCCAAGAACATAGCCCATGTATGTGGCCCTCACAGCTCACAGAGGAAAAGCTTCATCTGCATCCGGGCCCCAGCACCTTTTCCAATCACCCCGTGAGTTATCTCCTCAATAACGTCTAATCAGACAGCTGCCGGTTCTTCCACTGTAAACAAAAGTCATTACAGTAGATGTGATGGATGGAGGAATAAGACACTTTGTGCAGGCTCAGGGTCGGCCCGGGACTCTGCAGAGCAGAACACTTTAATTAGGGACCGACTAACTCAGCAGAACTGAATGAGCCTGACAAAGCAGACAATTGAGTTTCTAAAATAAGCTCTGGTTGTGTCTGTTGTTTTTACAGGTTGGTCCAGTGATTTCCTTCCAACTCTTCTTCGTAATGGGTTTTGGATAAATACATTGTTTTATGTTTTTTCACTCTGAGAAATACATAATTACTTTTTATCGGTAATAATTCAATCTAGTCCATTGCCACAATTTATCATTCAGGAAACCTGGTGGATTACATGTATGTATTATTATAATTATAATTAGTGTAAGTACCTAATCGATGTTTGATTTATCAAATGTATTAAATTTTTCAAATGTTATTCTGAATGCAGTTTGAGCAGGCTAACATATATTTGGCCTATATATAACTCAATTTCAGAAAAATGAAAATATGGGAAAAAATACATGATTCACTTAGCATAAAAGTCTCCACTAAAGAGTGAAAAGAAACATATCAATCCACCAGTCACTAGTCTTATCTCTTCACATACATGTTCCTAGAATCATTTGATCTGTGCTCTTTGCACTAAAAACTGTGGGTCCAAAGTGATTTGACATTACACTACATTCATTAAGCTGAGACTTTTCTCCAGAGACTTACAATAAGTGCATTGAACAATGAAGAAACCCATATGAAACCCAAAAGGCAAAAGTACCTGGAATTCATCAAATAGGCAAACTGCTTTAAGTGCTACATTATAGAAACTATAGATAGATAAAGTGTTTTTATTTCATTTCTATTACTTTCTAGTACCTTGAAATCAGGCAAGACGTTTGCCAGCGTGTATTTCATGGTATTGCCCTGTAGTGTTATCTGTGAAACAAACAGGAGAACGACGGCATCTGTAAGGCTGTCTGAAGCCCATGGATGGACTGCTTTATCGGACAAATCAATGAAGGCAATCTTTTTGTGGAGAAACAATTCAACCAATCTTGCATGGGGCAAGTCTTATAACGTGTCTTATTCTCTGACAGTGCCTATCCTCTGCATATGTCAGATGAATAGTTAACGATGACATTGAACAAAAGATAGTCATGCGTGCAAACGAATAAATGATGAGTGTATTGAAATGCAGTCGTTCCATCCGAAGCACACCGTAAAGGGAGACTGAGAAACAGCCTTCTTGTGTTGAGGGAGGCAGCTCTCAGTGTGGAAGACAAACACCAGACAGTGGATGACTAACGCAAGAAGAGAGTGATACATGTTTTGGGGTCATCTTGGAAATGTGAACAGATAACACTTCAGTGTTTAGTGCTTTTGAATTAACACAAACAAAAATCCAAACAGATGTTACAGATTTTACATGTCAAATCTTCATTATGTATTGACAGTGTACTCATAGCCTGGCTGGTTCGGGGAGTAATCACACATTTGATGTTTGCTATTTAAAAATGCATCACAGAGTACAATGAACCTCCTTTAAATAACTACAGTTATCTGAGATACCTGTTATTCAAAGTAACTCATTAGTTTGGTTTATTCAGGGTAGGCAAACCCCACGTTCAGATAAGACCATACAATGAGCAGAGACATCAATGATCATGTGCAATTACTACCAACTAAATAGTAAAGCATATGCATGTTATCATACTATACTATCTTACATGCTATACTATCATACATTACATAATACATAACAATTTAATTACATGCCATTTGGAGGACACCTAATCCAACTCACTTTACATTGAAATCAATCCAAATCAAATGCATTATTAACACAGGTGGTCCAAGTAGGTCACACTTCTCCTGCCTGGGAGTGGGGATGCCTTGCTCTACCAACTGGGCAGGACTGAACCATTTACCATGACAGTCTTAGACAACACCTGGTCTCTGTGTCACGTGACTACAAATAGTTTGTTTGCTGCACTGATTACATGTGATGATATATTCATTGGGTTAACGTTGGGCAAATAATTGTTCTGCTGTGTGCTTGTTATACTATAAGTAGGCTTTATGAAGCAGACAGCTCTAAAAACCTCCCATGCCAAACTGTATCCTGTTGGATGTTTTCTAATCAGTTTGAGTTGTGCAGAAGGAACGTTATTGCCATGGTCTTCATTCTGCAGCCAATAGAACTGCTGAGTTAGTGGTGTGGATTTACTTTTTATTTATTTATTTTCTGTTGGCAAAGCCAAAGGTTGGAGTTTTTAAAGCATTGCTGCCAGTTTTGTCTGGCAAAGTTTCAGGAACAACTTTGCTAGAAAACAATAAGATGTCATTTGGAAACTTGTGTTTCTCTGTATACATGGACCGAGGGTTTCAGTTTCATAATCTCTGCTTTGTCATAGTGTTATTAAACGCCAAGACCGCAATCTGAAAAGTTATATTTTTTTACTTCAGTCATATGATTACCTTACTGCTTGCCTCGGCCATTTTACCAGAGAGTTTTCATAAAAAAATCTTCAAAAAGCAAACACCAACTTCTGGTGTAGGAGCTTCTGAACCTGTAGGTTTTTGTTGTGACAAAATGGATGCTGTTAGCGGTGTAGGCTGGCACATACTGTATCAGTGTGACTTACAGTGGAACCGACACAGAGACACTGATTCCACGTACCCACAGCCGCCCATATGGAACCACGCTGCAGCTTTACTGAAGTGCTCGAGACCGCTTGATTAATTTCTGTAAGTTTCCTCTCGTAGAGGAACATCCGTCCGTATTCCTCGCTCTACATCCCTGTGCCAACAGCTCTGTCCACTAGAGCCTGCGTTCTGAGGAATGGGCTCTCTTGTGTTCCATATTACCATTGAGGATAATCTCAGGACAAACTGTTCTCTTGAAGATATTTACACTTAGGGATTAATGGTGAAATGAAACATAGCAAAGAGGATCCCACAGATAGGGTTCAACTATGCTTGAGTTCAGCAAATCTCTTCTATAAATATGTGTTCTATCATGTGTAAACCCAAGGAAACTTGAAAACTCAAGACGTACCAAGAATCCAAAATGTTTGAGTGTGCCTTTCTTGCTACTTGTTAAGTAGTCTGCAAGACGAGGGGGAAAAGTGCATTCAGATAATGCGCAACAAATAACACATGCTTATCAGGCTGCTCTGGGTTTGTTTATCTCAATATATCTTTTAAATGAGCCACACTAAGGATATAATAGGGCACAATGTATTGTGACTGCATCTGTCCTCATGTGCTTTATGCCTCGTATGTCCATACTGCAACCCCTAAAGACAGAATGACAATTAGAGGTGCTGTCAAGATGCTCTCTGCACTCTGGCACATCTGCAATTAAATGAAAAAAATGTGAATATGATATATATATATATTATCCTAATTAATCATCATACAGGGAAATTGTATTCTTAAAGGGTAAGAAGCTTAGGTTTTGCAGCATGTTAATGGTTAATGAAAATGAGAAGTTAGTGCATATTTCTGTCTCTGTATGACATATATTATAGTGGTTCTAATACCACAAATCCATCCTAGCCACCTGTACCTCCCACCAACATGTCCCTCGTATCGCGCTTTTAACAGGTCAGTCTTTACTCACATCTCGATTTCTGGCTGACTTTTGGCGCGGATATGCTTTGAAGTTGTAAGAAGGGGATCCAGAGTCCCTTCCTTAATACCCATGACATTTCTCCCCCGAGCTTCTGAATGAGGAGATGGTGGCCACGTAGAGATGGGGCCAACTGAATAAAGCCTTCTCTTTGGGCCCGGAGCCACTAATCTGTAATTTAATTTCAAGCGGGTGTCTGGGCACGAGGACACACAGCAAGGTCAAGGGCTACTGTACGCAGACATCTGAGCGCTCTGAAGGCTCAGACTGAGGTTTGATCAACGACCCTCCAATCACCCAGCTTAGGGAGGAGGAGGAGGAGGAGAAGGGGGAGGAGGAGGAGGGGGAGGAGGTGTGTGGAGCAGAGGCTGGTACATCTTAGTGGCACGGATGGGAGCGATTTCCCGTATGACGGCGACAAACAATTTCAAGGAAACTTTCCATTATTCAGAATGAGTAAGCTGCCTCGGTGGGCCGATCAGAAACACTGCGCTGTAACTCGGGGGGCCGACGCCGTGCATCTGCATGGAAATCATTTTGTTTTTCATCATTCTGACCGTAATTTGATGTTTGACTCATGTAACAACGGGAGAACAGCTAATTCTTTGTGACTAAGTGGACCTTGTCAAAGTGAATAATGTACAGGCGGCGGTGGAAATGGCACATAGAATAAGTGACGGCAAGATCTTTTTAATGCAAATAGGCACGACTATTTTACAGAAATAAGTCTTTGGCATACATGAAGATTAGGCACTGGGAATTGTTCAGTCGCAAACATGACTCATAAAAACAGCCCGGGCAATCCTCTCAAAATTGATAAAGCATCCCAAAGTGGCAGTAACACGTAACCAATAAGGACATTCACACAGACAACCAGGAGCTCAGTGAAGACATGCGCGTCTCATGCAACATTTGCAGTGGGCTCGTGGTTTGCCGGCAGTTCAACACTAATTCCCTCAAGTTATCGAGCACGGCTCTGAGGCGCGCACTGACAGCTACAAGTTACTTGGGCGACAGAAGCTAATTAGCCAACGCAGGAGTAATGGCGAAGAAGCGCTCCGTTGCCGCGGAGACGGTAGTGACGGGCCCCAGGCCTGGGTCACCATCCTTCACGCTTCTCGTTTCCTATGAAGCCGGAGAAGTCAAGCACATGCACATCTAGTTTGAATCCTGATTCAAAGAGAGTTTGTCTTTTGTACTCGCGTTGATCGCAAGTCGTAACTGTTTACGTTCGTGACACCTTTGTGGACCACGGACAGGGGGCAGGGAATAATAACAGTACAAATGATAAAATGATACGAAAAATCCTGTGATGTGTTGACGTGTTTTGATGGGAACCCTGGGGAAAGTCTCTGGGGCAATACCATGATGGAGTGTCTTCTGCCCAGCGAGGCGTTGACATTGTGGGCGGGACAGAAGGGGATACGTTGTCCACATTGATTGACAGGATGGGAGGGATTAGACGCATCTGCTTCCTGTCGTCTGGGACCGCATCCTGGAAACAGGAAGTGACACATAAGACGGACTAATAACGCACCCGGTTCACAACAAAACACAATATGACACAATATGACTAAGAATCACACGGTATCACACAGTATTAAAACACAGTATCACACAGTATTAAACCACAGTATCACACAGCCTTACTGTCGTCATTATTAACAGGATGCACTACCACAGTTTGGTCCTTTAGCAGCTGATTCTAGTGATGCAGACCATTAGGTAAAGCTAAGAGTCTTCTCAATGATGCGTATAGGAAGGCTCTGGGTTTTGGGATCAAACCCAGAGCCTAGACTAATGTACCCCATCCGGAGACCGCATTCAAAAAAAAATTACAATAATAGCATATGATCTATGATATATATTATTATAATGTATATCATATATGTATGTTATAATTGATCAAATAAATAATGATATTAACATCATTATAATCATGTCGCACCAATAAGACTTAAAAAAAAGAAACTTTGCAGGAGGAGAAAACAAGTACATTAAAAGATAAGTTCATTTGTCATCATTACACAGACACTTAATTATCCCAGTGGCGAGGGGAAGGTATTCCTCCTGATGAGGGAGTCCTTCTTCATTTACGGCTGCTACTTCTTTACGCAGAACACAAACCTTTACCAAACCCACGGCCTGCCTCACACCGCCGCTCCCCCCCCTGGCTGGGGGAACGCTGAAATAAATGGTCTCACTGCATCGTTAAGCCTGGGAAATTACCGTGGAATGGTTCGGAGCCACGCCACGCATGAAGCTCACACACACACACACGATGACGACGACTCAGAAAAAAGGTTATTTAGCTGCCTATATGCTCGGCCGTTCAGTTTACATACTTCATTTGACTCGATTACACGTACTTTGAATCAAACAGGACTTTTTTTATGCAAGTAACCCAGTAGTTGTTTTAGGCTTTTTCTGGGAGTACTTTGTGCTGCCGCTTTTGTAAGTTTGAAGCTGATTGATGTTGGCTTCTAATTAGGTCATTTGTAAGTGTAATTACATACCCAAAAATATAAGCACGGAGAAAAATCGTTGCTCCGTGTACCACAAATGTGTTTAACTGAAAATATTGTTTAAAGGCTGTGGCTTTGACCTGCGCGTTAAATGTTAACTTAACTTCAATGTAAATAAGATGTACATCTCTCACATGTGAGGCGCACGCAGTCTCCTTAATTTGTTCTTCAGAACATCAAAACAGAAAATATGTTATCTCGCCGCTCTTT